>JAUZSX010292467.1:0-14034 GCA_034780655.1 Idiosepius hallami
AGCTAGATAAGAAAATGGCAGTCACCTAATGCCGTTGAATATGTCTATGCTTATCAACTCTGTGTGTGTGTGTGTGTGTATGTGTATAATATATATATAATAGAAAGTGAGAAGGAAGCTATGTAGCCCTCTCTGGAGTACTCTGATTAGGCTGGCTCAGGATAGGTAGGGGTGGAAAGACTTTGCTACTGCCCAACGTACCACTGGGTGCAACACTTGATGAATATAAATAAAAAGATATATATTTTGTTTATGGTTTGTGTCTATTTTTCAGCTATTTCAGATTAAATTGAGATTCAAAAATTAAATAGCTTCTTGTACAGTGTAACCCAAATATAAGAGAGTTATTGCGACCGTGTTTCTCTTATACCAGGGTTTAATTATACAATAAAACAGCCCCTAATTTAGACCAGAGAAAATCTCTCTTATATCCGGGTTACACTACTTTAAAATCTGAAATTCAAAGAAGCAGTTTCTTAGGGGAAACCCTGGACTGAACTACAAATGTTAAGATAAAAAATTCTGTTGAATTCTTATAAATGGGTTAGATTTGTAATCCATGCAAAAACGGATAAAATTCTTTTAAACTAAATGTATTTGTTTTGTTTTGTTTTCTTTCTTTAAAAGAAAGAAATATTTAAGGTTAGCTAAAAACGCACATTTTCAACATCACACAATTCACACACCAAACATGCCTTTTAGTTGGTACAATAAAAAAAAAAATTAGATATAACTAGATAAATAACATATACACAGAGGTTGACTAGCTACTCGAGTATTACAGCAATGCCCAGTGAGCCAGTGGCGCCAGTAGGTAAAAAAAAAAAATTCATGAGTCAACTATGCGATACAAGATTCACTACTTTATAAAACCACGCGTTTATAACATCCAGTTCGTTTAAGAACTTTCCAAATTATATTTCTAAGTGTAAGGTAAGAAATAGCAGATGAAAAGTCTGCATAATAGTATATCTTAGAAGCAGTCAGATGAGTTGCTAATTTAGGCCTATTTTAATGAGATTGACCACTCTGTAGTTAATGCCCTGGCCTTTTTAAAGCTCCAATCGGCATGTTGATCCCTAGCTGTGTCATATCTTTATTATAATAGAAATTGAAGATGACATTAAGAATGGTAAATTAGAATGTGGTGGAGAGAGATAGAATTGAAGTCATCAATAGAACTGCCAGGATTTCAATTCCTTCAGCGCTTTGAAACTAGTATCAAAAGAAAAATACGTAAGTTTTGTTTGTTTGTTTTATGGTATATCAACTTATGTTTTTTTAGGTCATTTAATGCCAAGAACAATCATTTTTTTGATAAACTTTCCTTATTGTTCGCACATAGATTTTTTTAAATAACACAATGTGCACTATTCAATCCCTATTTGGAGGGAATGTAGGGATTCATACCTTTCCCAAGGGCATTAGTCCAGTAATAAATTCAAATGGAATGACTAGTATTCAAACCCGCATATTACGATTCCAAATTTCTACCAACTAGGCCTCCCCCTAGTTAAGCTTTAAATATAAGGTTGTCTGTTAACTATTGATAAGTCCCATTTTTGCAATATCTACTTGATATTATTGCAAAAAAACTGTCAAATAAAAGCTATTCAAAATATTAAAATAAACTTTTGATTTAAGAAAAAAAGGCTGTTGATTTAAATAATGGATTATTTAAATATTATGTATTTTATAGGATTCCATTTTGATTTTTAATAAATAAATATTTATTTTATGGGATTCCATTTTGATTTTAATTCTTTTTTATTACTTCCCAAAAGGCAGTTGAACAATGCAGTTCATGCTATTGTCATTGCTGGCCTAGTAGAACTAGAGAATGAACCACTGTTCATAGTTTTAGGTCATTACACTATCATAAATACAAAAGTCTTTATGTTGATGAATAAATGCTTTTATATGGTATGACTTTTACAACTTTACAATGTGGACATACACTGTACTATGAATGGTTGTAATTAGATTGAAATGATTAGGTTTCTTTGTTAAATTGCATATCTACCTTCATAGACATTGAATAACAGAACCATTTTTCTCTTAGTAAATGAATAATTGGAATAAAAATAGGATTTAATTTATAGCTTAAGGAGAGAATGAAGAATGACATCCTATTAGTGTTGGGACGAAAATATGAAGGGGAAAAAAAAGTTAAATTCTCTTGTGTGTGTGTGCATGCGAGAGAGAGGGAAAGTTGTTGTTGAGGTCATTTAAGAATGTATGTTTTAAAAAAATGACAGAAAGAAAAGGATAAATGAAATAAAGAAAATATAAGAAAGAGAAAAAATAAATAAGATAAAAAAAGAAAGAAAATAGATTGATTTATATATAATATTTTTATAAAATAGAAAAGTATTGAAAGAAAAAAGGGAAAGGAAGAAAGAAAAGAAATAAGATACAAAGAAAAGAGAATAGATTAATAAAATAAGAGAAAAAAAATTGAAAGAGAAAAAAGGGTAAAAAGAAAGGAAAATAAATAAAACAAAGAAAGAGGGAAAAAAAGAGAAGAAATAAATAAGCTAAAAAGGCAAAGAAAAGAGAATCAAATAAATAAATATAGAAAAAATAGAAAAGAAATGAAAGAAAAAACAAACAGAAAATTTGGATAAATAGAATAAAAGGAAAAAGAAAAAGAAAAGAAAGAAAGAAAGAAAGGAAAGGAAAGGAAGAAAAGAAATAAATAAGATAAAAATAGAAAATAAATGAATATTGAAAAGAATAGAAAAGAAAGAAACAAAAAAAAAAGAAAAGAAAGAAACGAAAGAAAGAAATAAGATAAAAAAGAAAATAGAAAATAAATGAATATTGAAAAGAATAGAAAAAAATAGAAAGAAAAAAGGAATAAATGAATTAAAGGGGTGTATCCTTTAGCTTACAGCAGAACGAAAAAAAAAAAAAAAAAAAAGAAAACGAAAGAAAGAATATGAGATACAGAAAGAAAAGAGGGTGGAGCAAATGATTTAATTTTGGATTTATTTCCATATATTGTCGAAAGAATTTTTCTAATATCAAGAGAATTGCTAAATGACAATTTGATTCTTTAAAACTGCAGCAACCAAATTACCATTAAACATTTTTATTCTGCAAATGATGACTCAAATCTGCTGAATGAATAGCAAACTAAGACCAAGCCCATTTGACACCATTTTATTTTAAATAATACCCCCCCCCATTCCATGAGAAAAATATTAGGGTTTATTAGAATTTCAAAATATTTCATTAAAACAAAAGATGCTGTTTTTTCTAAAATCCTCTTTCTCAACCACAAAGACAAAACTAAAAAGCAGTTGTCAATAGGACTATGACAATATGCTTTTATTAAAGAAAAACAGCCCTAGTTATTAGGGCTGTGACAAGAATTTTCTTTGATAATAGCATATTGTCCCAGCCCTACTAATAACTATAGAACTAAAAGAAATGATAAAATCGCAAAATAGTCAAGTAATGACAAGAATATTCTTTCATAAAAGCATATTGTCACAGCCTTACTGACAAATAATTTAGTAAGTACACTTATAGGTAGGAAATATTTTTGGGAAAAATAAAATGTAAAAACTGACATCATCTAAAACTGATATCTAGGCTGTTTTCAAAGTGTTAAACTTATCATATGAATATCAATTTTGTGTTAGGACATTAATATATAAATATATAGATATCTTGAAAAAGAATGAGATAGAATTAGCATGTTAACACAGGCATAAAACAAATACAATATTATAATATTTGAAAAGCATTTAACAAAAATGTATTGATAATATCCTTGAAAAATCTAAAGTTAAAATTTCACTTTCAACAATTCCTTTGATAAAAGATGCTTTTTTTATTTTAGATTTTGGAATTTTTTTAAAGATTGAAAAGAGTCACACTTAGAAGAAGGAAACTCTTAATCTCAAAACACATTATCTTTATCAATTTATAGGCTTTGTACAAAAAACTCCCTGTTAAAACAACTTAAAAGAATGGTGATTAATGAATAAGAGAAGTGCTCAAGAAAGCTTTATACATTTTGAATAGTATTCCCTACCTAGGCTTTACCATCAGGATCATCAAGACAATATCTTATAATATGTATCTTATGAAAACATTGTTTTCAAGATTCATTCCACCATATGTTTTCCCATATTAAAAGGTATTCTATTGATGATTATTGTTCGAGAGAGATATATATAAATAAATAGAGAGATCAATGAATCAAATTTTGTTTCTAAACAGAAGAAAAATTCCTGAGATTATTGTTGAAAGAGCTGATTTATTCATTTAAATCTATTAAAGCAAGAAAAGAAGGAAGAGATAAAAAAAGAAACAGGCAGATATTATAAGAAATGAAAACACAAACATTCAACACACAAGCAGAACACATTTTAAATCACAAATCACAAAACTATGAAATCAATGAAATATTTCATTTCAAATCAAAGACATGCAGAAAATAATGAGAAAGTATTAAAAAAAAAAACTCTGACTTTGAATGCAAGTGTGTGTAAGGAAAAGAATTAGAAAAAAATGAAATTATTATTTATCAATTTTTCAAGTTGTTTATTAATCTAAGTAATAAGGTTGCTTAAATTTATAGGTAGAGTTCTCAATATCGGTGATAGAGCATATATATTAGTTAAGTGTAGACACGGAGTCAACAAGAGTCGGCAACTGCCAGTTTCTCGCTATGCAATCACCAGGCCGAAAGCTTTCAGCCTGATGATCGCGTAGGTTTGTTGTTGACTGTGTCTGTACTTAACTAAAATCCACATACTTATTTTGATAATAGATAAAAAAAAAAAAGTAATGATTTCAAAAGTTCAAACCAACTTCAATGATTTTTTAATAAAACTTAATGGATTGAAAAACATTGGAAAATTTAAAAACCTTTTTTAATTTTTGTTTTTTTAACAACTATTTTAAACAATTTCTTCTTACTTTAATTTTAGATTGTTTTCAAATATTTTCAGAATTTGCCTTTCTTTTTCCTCACAATAATCAAATACTTCCAGAGTATCTTTCACATTTTCAATCAAGAGTATAGACATAAACAAAACTTAAATTACAAACAACAACAAAAGAAAAATAATAGAATATTTAGATGCAATAATGAAATAAAGTAAGGCTTACTTTTAAGTTTCAATAGAAATTGTTTAAAAAAAATTAATGTCGGTATTTTTTTTTTGACTTCTATCTAATTTTATCTAAGGTCTCTAATTTATAGTTACCAAAATAACATTTTTACTAACAAAGAACATAAGTGGGTGGGGTAAGATAGAGGTGATTCCTACCTTTCCCAAAAAACTGTACTTAATCTAACAGATCAGTTAGAATTTGAACTCTTGTATTATAATTCACTTACTACAGACCCATAGAAAATTTTTATAACACATTATTTGTAGGACATATTATATTTACTTGGTGAGCAGCATCAACCAAGTCTGACACAAGGCCATTTTTTAAAGTTGAATGCAATGGTTTTGACTAAGATTTGAACTCACGTACTATGATTCCAAAGCCCAAGCTTTTACCAAAGCTCCAACTTTGCTGCCCTTATTTGTAGTACATATGTATAAATGTGTCTGTGTATTAGGTTAGGAATTTAAAAGATATCTAAATTATTTGTTGTAAATGAAGACTGATCATATAAAGTAAATTCAAAATTGAAATCTTTTCAAATTTAAATTTATTTTATTTGATCAATTTATTAGTTACAACAAATAATAATTTTTTTTTTTTTTTATTTAAGTTAAAAAAATAATTTTGCATTAACTTTTTTATATCATACATATTAGAAATAAAATGCATAGCATGAAAATGTAAAGACACTGCTCAGTCATTAATGGAGTTTAGGTATTATAGTACAACCAAGTAAAGCTTCTAACAAATTCTAGACTGTAGTAACATTATATATATATACATACACACATATATATACATATATATATATATATATATATACATATATATATATATATACATATATATATATACATATATATATATACATATATATATATACTCAGACACACACATATTTGAAGAAATGGAAAAATAAATTCTGATGATGTATGATCAAAATTTCTTTTGAAAATACAAAAACAAGAATATAGTTGATGCCCTGCGAATATGTTTTCCAAAATTAGTTAGCATTAACTTTATTTTTCAAAAGTGTTTTCTATGATAAATAAATATAAAATATTTTTTCCATTTATCTACAGGACTGATTTGGCATCTATGTCTTGTCAGGACAGCTATGCAAGCAAACAAGTTTTTCTCTAGTCAGGATTGAAACTGTATTGCAATGATGTCAATCGCAGCTTTTAGGCTATCAGTTGACTTGCTATCAAAGTCCCTAAATTTTATAAATATATTTTAATAAAGAGCTTTTTATTTCCTAAAAGTAAACCTTACCAAAAACAATATCTTAAATACAATCACAAAATTACAATACAAAAAGCAAAAACAGGCAAAATTTTACGGGAGGGGAATATCCATTTTCTTTTTTTTTTTTTTGTTCTTTTTCTTCTTCATTTTGCTGTGCGTCTTCTTTGGCCGAAAAATTGGGAATGATTGAAGCCTGTTAGTTTTCTTTTTTTAGACAACAGTTAGCGTGCACACACCTGGATAATTAGGTATCCTAGTTAAAGACCTACATGCTCTGATATCACCATCATCCCAGGCTCTTCGCGGTCGGTCCAAAAAGCGAGATGGAGCTGAAAAGAGAAGAGATTGGCTGTTTTAAAAACTTCCGAAAGAATGAAACGGTTAATAAGTATATACTTTCATTCAATATTTCTACATTCTTCAAAAGACAATAAAAACAAAAAGAACCACCATTCAAAACCGTAGTTTTGTAAGATATAAAACATGTCAACAAATGTAAGATGACTGTTCACATGGTTGACTACTAGATTTAGCATTAAGAAAAATGTATTATATTCCTGTAGCCGAGTGGTCTAAAACATTTCCTTTTACTGTTGGGTTCATGGGTTCGAATTGGATGAGTTGCACTGATGATTTATAATAAGAATGAAATAGGTCTATATGAAAATTTCCAACTACATTTACTGATGTTAATTTCAAATTGTAATTAATACGGTTTATTTATTTTTTTATATATGTATTTTTGAATCAAATAAAATATACATTTTTTTAAAATAAAATATAATATACAATTTTATTAAATAATATAAAATACACATTTTTATTATTATCATCATCATTATTATTTTTAAAAAGAATTATAGATCTTTTAAAAACAGTAAAAAAAAGAAAAATAAGCCACGGTGTGTAATAAAAACTTACATGCAAACATAGGAGATTGGTATCTTGTACTGAACTTGGGCTCATATTTTGCTGATGGAGCTCTCGAGGCTTTCCATGGATCAAGAGCAGGAGGGGGCAAAGATTTGCGTTCAGACAATTCTTTATAAATCACACTGCCTAAGCCAGAACGATCTTTCAATTTTGACATTTCTTCAATTTCTTTCTTGATTTGTAAATCTTCTGGTGGACTTTCATCCTCATCTTCGACATCCTCTCCTTTGCTTTTTCGTCTCTGCCTCACTGAAAATTTAAACAAAAAATAAAATATATACTTTTAAGTTTAGTTATACTTAGGTAGAATATCATTATAAAAGTTTCATTTAAAATTTTTTTTTTCCAATATTTTTAAATCAATTTTTTTATCAAGTTTAGTATATTAAGGCAGAATATTATTATTCACACAAGTTTCATAAAAAAAACTTAAAATTTTTCTTTTGAATATTTTTAATTTAATTTTTTATTTAAGTTTAGGCAGAATACCATTATTCAGACATGTTTCATTAAAAAGAATTTAAATTTTTCTTTTGAATATTTTTAATTCAATTTTTGGTTTTCTTACAAGAAATTTAATTGTGGGATCAAGGTTCTTAATATAATCTCCCTTAGTTTTCTTTCAAATGTTTTCGGTCCTTCTTGACCATCCTCATGAATTGACATTTTAATGTCAGTAATATTTTAATTTTATTGTTTTTTGTGTTTGTTTTCGTTGTAGTAGCTAGGATGATTAAATTAAAATTAATAAAATTGAAATCAAAATATTGAAAAAAATTTTTAAAATTCTTTTTAATGAAACAGGTCTGAATAAATATAAAAATTTTCTGCAGAACAGTTGTATAGGGAAGAAGAAAAAAAAGTAGCCAAATCTTTTCTTTTTTCTTTTCTTTTTACCATTACACCCAGTGGTGGTTTGTGCAGTATTTTTTTTTTTTTTACAATAGCATACTTGTTTTTACAAGAAAGAGTTGCTAGCCCTATGCTCAACCCCTAACCTGGAGGATCTTTATTAAACTTTTGTAATCAGTGTTGCCCTTCACCTAGATGAGATGCTTTCTCAAGTTATCGAGCCCTATCTGCTAGAGGCAGCTAAAGGCAGATGCAATGGTTTTAACTGGGATTTGAACTCGCGTAATACTATTCTATAGTTCAAGCTTTTACAAATCCTCCACCTCACCAGTCTGCTTGGGTAAAAATTTTTTTTTTATTAAAACAGACATTTTTTCAACAACTCATTTTTTAAACTTTAGTTTACTTCTGCAATAAACATAGACCCGTCCTCTAGTTTGTTGCTATCATTGCTTTTAAAAAGAAATTTCTAGATTCTTGATTTGTTTGACCAACTAAATAAGTTATTTTAGCAATTGTTTATTAATTTATGTCAGAATGTCATTTCTTTTTTTTTTTTTTTTTAAATATACTCATGTATTTTACTTTCAGAGGTAGCCAGTTAGAAAATCAGCTTGAAAAGCCATTGAAAAATAGCAGCATCAATTGAAATTTCCTCTCAGCAAGTCAGTAGCAGGCCAATAATCTAAATAGCAGAAAACCATAATCCTGGAATAAAAATTGAATCCTCTCTGCTTTAAACTTTATTATTCTGAAAGAACTTTCTGGAATTTGATAGAAAACCTAATCAATGAATCAAATAAAGAAATAATATACCAAAGTACCAACTCATATATATCACACTCTCACACACTCTCACACACACACTCACTCTCTCTCTCTCTCACACACACACACACATACACACACACACACAAGCATCTTACTGTCCATTGCTTTATAGTTGGTTTCAATTAGTTTTCAAATAATTTCCTTTTATCTTCGTGCCTCCTCATTGCATTACATACGTCGACATGATTGTTCGGAACCCTTGGAACGAGCCTTGATAATTTCCAGGATTCAACACTCTACCCGGTCATGGTTAACAGAAAGAGAGTAAGCTACCCCCGTGTTTCAAATTAAGGTTTATGATCGAAGTTCTGTAATTCTCTATGTATTTTCTCTGCTGTTTGATTTTACTGTGACCTGGTTAATTATCATTAATAATAATAGACATTAAGAAATATGAAGCAATAATATGAACTAATAAAAAAAGTAGTAGTTTTCCTGTTACTAATTGAATCTCATTTTTGCTGTCCTCCTCAGATTATAAACAAATATAAACCATGTGGGGACCTTTTCAGTCTGATCATTGGACAAGTTGTTTAAGCCCTTTGATTCCTGAGGGATCATTGGGCCACAACCGACCCGGTTCTGACTGGTCCTTTCCAGCTCAGATCATTTCGCTTGGACAAGTGACAGTTATGAAATTTGGTGACTATGTTAAAAAAATTGGTTAATGTATTTATTTTAAAAAAGTAATAATAATAATAATCCTAAGTAGGTTTTAAAAGTAGGCCAGTATAACTTTACACACACACAAACACACACGTGTAAAATTATACTGGCCTACTTTTAAAATCTACTTAGGATTATTGTTTTGTCTCAATTTAGGTACATTAATTATTAATCACTTTAAAAGATGTGTGGTTTGTTTTGTTCTACATGGTGAAAATATTAGAATAAACTTTTGAGTTAAGAAAGAAAAAAGGCTGTTGATTTTAAATAATTATTTATTTTATAGGATTCCATTTTGATTTTTATACTTTTTCATTACTTCCCAAAAGGCAGTCGAACAATGCAGTTCATGCTATTGTCATTGCGGGCCTAGTAGAACTAGAGAATGAACCACTGTCATTACTATAATCATACAAAGTCTATATGTTGATGAATAAATCATTTCAAGTCAAATCATCCATTTGCAAAAAGGTCTAATTTGGCATAAGACCCTTTTCAATTTCGCCTATCCACGATACTTTAAATATATATTTGTTGGAAAATAATCACATGTCCAATTTTTTTAATCTCCACGAAAGATTGTCCAATTATGCAAAATTGTCCATTGGCAAAGAAGACCAATTTTTATTTTAATCAAATTAATTAATTAATTAACTAGATAGATAATTATTTCATTTTTCATAAGAGTTAGGGTTAGGCAATTTAGTTTTTGGGTAACAATGTTTTAGTTTGGAGGTTTTTTTGGCCTTTTCTGTGAACATTAAAAAAATTGGACATTATTGTTGATAGGTGAAATTGGAATGGGCAATATGACAAATTGGACCTTTTTGCAAATGGGTGTTTTGACTTACCACCAAATAATTTATTTGTATGGTATGATTTTTACAGTCCTTCGGAATGAAAGTGTAACAAAGTGATATACAGATAAAAAAAAAAGGACTTACTTATTTCTGGCAGAATAGCTGCTGGTGATGGTGGTCCTGGCCAATCTTCTCTTTCAATTTTGACCAATTCATTAGGCAAAGGAGGTTTCCCAGAAGGAAACATACTCATTCGAACGGCTTCATCGTTTTTTAAGTCAACGGGAGACGCACTTCGTCTCACTTTAACAGTCTTAGTTGTGGCTGAAAAAAATGGACACATCATTATCGCAACAGCTAATAAACATTTATCACAAATAATAAAAACAATTAAAAAAAAAAAGCAATAGTTTAAAGTAGAACTTGTAATTGTTATTAATAGAAAATATCAGGAAACATTTATCTCAAAAAGTTTGGTGTCTGGGCATTATTTTTAGATACAGCTCAAATGTTTATCTGAATTTCTGAAAGGTCTTAATTCGATTTTGATTTATTTTGTTTAAGCCTCTTGATTCCCTGGGGAAACATGGGCCGCAACAATGCCATCGTTGCAATTTCTATAACTTTCTCTTTTTTGAAGAATCGGGTTATTAGCCCTATTCTAAGGACTACAGTGGAATAAGTGATGATACACTATAAAATTCATTTTGAATATTTAATTAAACTCAAGGGAATAGGCTAAAATTAATGGAAATGTGAATTTTTATACATTCAATTCACATAAATTTTTAAGTGTATAACTTAACAATTATATAAAAAATGTTATTAGAAAATATTCAAAATAAGTAATTATTCTTTGAGCCCATACACCTCAGATTTTTTAATATCAAAATTGATATTTTTAACATTTGATTAAAAAAAAAGAAAAAAATGCAATTTTCCTTTATATCCAGGCTAGGGAATTAAAAACTAAAGACAAAATCTATCACTTCTTTTCAATTTATTATGAAAGAAAAATTGTTTAAGATAATATTTTTTTGTTCTCAACCAAAACTATTAACGAAATACTTTAAATATATATTTGTAGGAAAATAATCAAGTCAACACATAAATTCATTACACATGAAATATTTGTAATAATTATAATCATAATAGTAATCATTTGAAATATCAGTTAAAATAATGGATTTGGATCAATCAGCTTTAAGACACACAATCTTAATTTAAAAAAATTTGAAAATCATTATTGTTCAAGAGCTTGAGTTTGCACTTTATAAGCATCTAATTTGTTTGCAAGTTATGTTTAACAGCATATCAAACTTTCATGGACACTTAAATTCAAATATAGTTCAGATCACAAGAGTTTTGTTTATGTCATAGAGTAACATTTTTTTTATTTTGAAGTTCTAAATATAGCTTAATATTATATAATGTTTTGTTTTTTTTGCTATAAAAAAAGTTGAAGTTGTTTAAAATTGTTTTATTGCATTTAAAAATGTATCCTGAATCAATAAAAAAAAGTTTTATGTTTAACTTTTGAAATATTTTATCATTTGGATGTGCATACACCCCATGTGACCATTTATGTATGAATAGTTTAAGTAACCAATCAAGGGTGACTATATCTTTTTGTCACCTTGCTTTTTCAATAATACTAGTTGTACTATTTAAGCCATAGTTGGAGAGAATAATTAAATTCATATTTTTCCCCAAGGGTATTAGTCACAATGTGGAACATAAAGAAATGAGTAGGATTTAAATTTATAGATTACAGTCCCTAAATCTGAGTATTTATCTACAAGTGCCCAATGTTTAATAAATCTAAAATTAAGCTGACTATTAGAATAAATCAGAGTAATCCCATTTGTGTCAAGGTCAATCTTGCTTTATTTAAACAAGTAGAGAGAGACAGAGAGAATTAAAAGGTGAAAGATTAACTTGAGGAGTCATCTTAAAAAAAATGGCTATGATCTTTTCCTATTTTTTTATATATTTTTCAACATGCATGTGTATCATGTCTTTTAATATCAACTTATCAGGTTTTTTTTATAAAGTTGAAAAAAGATTTTTATAAAGTTGATTAAAAACAAAAATTGATTTCTATAAAGAGGCTGATATGCTGTAAAACACAAAACAAAGAAAGAATTTAGTGACTGAAAAATTATTTGGTAGAATTTAAAGAAAAGTAACTTTTTAATCTGATTTGGATCTTTTTAAAATAAAGACTAAGAAGTAGAATCTAAAAATAAGCAATGGCTTTTTCAATGTTAACTACATTTATAAGGAGGAATAATCTTATTTTGAAATCAACCAAATACTTCTTTAACAAAAGGATTCTTTAATGAAACAAAGTTTAGCTCAGTCAACATTAAAGAAAAAGGCATTGGTTGTCATGAGTATTTTTTTAAAATGCACTTTTTGATTGATAACCATAAAATCCATTAAATCAACAATTCATTTAATGAGGATTAATACGTTTACTTCTGATAGGATTATTGATCAATATTAAATAGAATAACAAAATAAACAATTTTACAGCAAACAAAAAGAAGGACTTAGAAAGTTGAGAAAGAACATGGATAGAATATTTTAAACATTTATTTTTGTTTTTCTAGATTATTTGTTAAAAATATTATTTTAACATTTTGGGGTTTGTGAGGATTAATAAATTGATGTTGGTTATTCTGTCTACTATTCTAATCTTCATTGTTATATTCATAAGATTTTTGCTGATGTAAACCTTAATCTTCTCTAGGTGTTACTGGAACTGCTCAACATATAGCACCTGTAAAGGGTTAAAGGTTACATTGTTCAAAATATTGCAAGAAAAATAATCTAAGTGAACTAAATAACATCAATTGGCATTAATTTTGGATCATGGAATCTAAGAGATGATAAAAATGAAGTAATCTCAAAAGAGTAAGGATATAAAGGATATGAAGTAAAATGTTTAAATTAGTTTTATTTTTGTTGAAGGATAAGAAAGAGACTATTTTAAGCCAGACTTGGAAAATATAAATTCTTGTTTTTATTGAAATATTATGAAAGAAAGTAAAAATTATATCATCCTAGTAGCTAAGCACCCCAACTAGCAACATGAGATATTCTGCATTTTCTCGATAAAATAATCGAGCACAGGTGGCAGTTCCTTTTTTCACTCCATGCATGGGCAGAATATTTAATAGTATTCAGTCGCGCAAGCCACTGAGAGAGTTTGCTGTTATTTGAAGGCCTGAAACTTTCAATGAGGTGGACAAACAGTACTAATGATGTACATGAATTTCAACACCAAAAGGTGTAAATTGATAAAAAGAAAGAAATGATGTTAGTTTATCTAATAATCTATTTTCATCAGCAATTATGATCTTGAAAAAAAGAGAAAACTAATAAGCTAATTTTAATTTGAGGGAATTTATTTTTTATTTACAACAAAGATATTACATCTAGATGTATCTTGGAGACTCATTGAAATAAAATCTATTGAAACCCCTAGGATAAAACTCTTATATGCTTTAGAATAGAGCAAATTGTTCTATTGTCAGTGAAATGCTATCTATATTGCTCCTTA
>JAUZSX010292488.1:0-14029 GCA_034780655.1 Idiosepius hallami
TCGCGATATCATAAGAGGTGCGCGATTGCATAAAACATACACACACACACACACACACACAAACACACAACGACATCCTGACTTTTATATATAAGATAAATATATATTTACATGAAAATCTAGATATATACATACAAATATCTATGAAACAAAACTGTTGATTTATATAACAAGATTAGAGTTAAACTTTTTGCTCATAGAAAATAGAAATAGTTTAGAAATATTCAAAAAGATTTTAAATTCAAATTAACTATGTTGCGAATGCAATTTTCTTTAAGATATGGTTACAAATGTCGAGCAAGTGGAATAATGGAACAAATAGCTTGTAGCAAATAAGCCATTTATTGAATTATTTACTCTGAAATTGAGTTTTTATTATAAAGCTTCATCAAGGAAAACAGTACATTGCATGCAAAAATTATTGGACCTCCAGATATGAATTTCCCTAACGACTGATTCCAAATTTAATGTTGCATTCTTGAATTGATTTACTGCCAACTTTTGAATTTCATTTTCTGCTAATATAATTTTTCAATTTAAATGAGAAAACTTATAAGTTTGAAATAAGAATTCAGTTTTATTTTATTTTTCAACCATTGTTATTTATCAAATTTGATTAATCAAGTCTATCTTTACTACTGGCTATTTTATAATCTTGTTTTTCTTATTGAAATTCATTATTTTTTTTTCAATTAATTTTGACTAGTTTAGTAACTCCTATTTAATATCTAGTATTTGACTAACAAAGATTTTTTATTTAATATTAAGTTTTTGTAATGAACTAATGCAGTAAATAAATCTTACTCGGTTTCATTGAATTCAATTTGTCAATCCAAATTTTTGTGAGACTCCGACTTTTTTTTTATCAATGGCTCCTGAAAAGCTATACATATACCATGTTATAGCAAGTACACTTTGGATGCCACCCTCATCTAGGTAAAAAACAAGGGGCTTGTTCATAAATAGACCAGAAACTAATTTGTTCTCACTAAAGAATAAATCTTACATTTATAAATATTCTATTGTTTTTTCACAAAGATCAAGGCATTCAACTAAGAGATGGGTATGAATTAATTCTAAATATTATGGATGGGATTCATTACTCTAGAAAAAAATCTTTAAAACTCGATTTGATATGATTTCCTTTCAAATTTTCTACAAATATGATATACACTTGGTTTAACATCAAACTAAGTTCGGCACAAAACCAGTTTTGTGTGCTCATTTCATTCCCAGACTTTTTGTAATCAGTGTTGTCATTAACCTAGATCAGTTACTCCCATTGAGGTAAAAGGTTTTTTAAATCAATGTAATCCTCACACATAGATGAATTACTCTACCAAGAGAACGAGACTTACTTACCCAAAGCAGAAATAAAATTAAATATTTTAAGTGGAATTTGAACTCATATACGATTACAGAATCCAATTTTTTATTGCCTTCCACCTTTTTTTACTAACTATCAGATAGATATGATCAGATACATAAAAATCATTTTACAAACATATCTAATTATACTGTCAAATATTGAATATGATATTACAAATTAATAGCATATCTAACAGTAAGCAATTAAATTTTATAAGTAACATGTATTTGATAAAAGTTTTTTTGATTTGTTTACAAGTTATCATCAAAAAAATGTTTTATAATAAATAATCTAAAAATACTAACTTGAAATAAAACAGCATTTCACATTCTTTTAAAAAGAAATATGCAATAGAAGCAATTTAGAGTAAGTTGGCTGATCACTCAGCTTCATCTAATTGATCCCACTTTAGTGTTCTATTTTTTTTTACCAATGCAACAGTGGACCCCTCTACACTTATGAGGTTATAAATACATCACAACAATAACAAGAAATGAATATCAAGCATTTATGTTTTTTAATAACCAAAAAACAAACTTATCTACTTAAGCAATAAGATGACATTTAGTCTTTGAAAAGATGAAATGTCTGACTCTATTTCCGTTGTGTTCCCAAATGGACTCAATCAATTGAATGAATGGCCTTTAAGTCTTCAACCAAACAGCAGGAGAATCTACAAGAGCAGTGATCAAAATAAATTATTCAAATAATCCATGAGCCTGTACATCCAAAACGCAGTGGCAGAAACTGTATTTCTCGTTCATTTATAGACAAGCAGTTTTATTTTTCACCATGTCAAAATCATGCATTGTTCACGAAAGAAACAATTTTCTCTCATTTTCTATTCTGTTATTTTGACTCTGGATTATTCGAGAGAGAAAGAGGAGAGAAAGCAGGTTGAGGCAGAAAGGAAAGGGGGTGGAGAGAAAAAGAGAAATAAGAAAGAAAAGGGACAGATATAAAAAAGGAGAAAAAGGGAAATCTAAACTAAAGTATAAATTGACTTTCTGTGTATTAGAGTGAGTTTGTTCCCTTTTGACTCTGAAGCAACTGTCCCAATTTTCTTGAATATTCACACAGTTGTACCTTATGTGTCTGGAAGTGTTCTTAGATTGATTTTCTTTCAGAATGACCCCAATAAGTATTGAAAATTGATAATCTAAACAGAATGGTCCAATTTAAACAAAGTTTTATACACTCTTACAGTCTACAATTGAAAGGATTGTTCAAAAGTTTTATAACTACAGAGCTCCAGTTTTTTGTCTAGTGACTTGAAAGTTGATATATGTGGTATTCGTATCCGTGAAACAAATTTGATTTGGTTTTCAGTCAGAAAATATTTGACATGGGGTTAAACACAACCTGCAAGCAAAGCTGAGCAATATTGCTAGATGAAAATAAAAAAAGAGAGGAAAAAAGAAGAGAGAAAGAGAAAATGAGGGAGAAAGATAATGAAAGAGAAATAGAGAGTAAAACTAGAGTAGAAAATTTGGAAAAAGAAAGAAAAAAAAAATATTATCAATTTTTCTTATGGAGTTTGTTCAAAAGATAAATTTTTAATTTATATTATTAAGTTTTTCCCCTAAACAGCATAAGTGATTTAACTGTGATCACTCTCCAAACTCCTTTAAATGCCCTCTAGCATTATTGACTATAAGATTACAATATGAAAAATTATAATCAAATAGAAAAAAAAGGCTAAAACAACAAAGAATTAATTGTTATTTATGGCTTGATTTGTAATAGTTGCAATATTTTATTTCTGAGGTGAACCCAAATTGGGACACTGAAAAGAAAACTTGGAACAAGGTATAAGTTTAATAGATATATTGAAGTAAAAAGATATAGAGAAAAGTGTTGGTGTAAGCTAGGTCTACCAGTCAAATATCAGTGAGTGTTCAATATCCCAGAGAGTATTTAGTTAAATTGAATCTAGAAGAACCCATAAATGGGTAGGTGACAGTCCCATAAGACTTTCTTTCTATTTCTTTTGCCGAATAACAAACTATAGAGAAAAAAAAATACAAAGCAACATACAGATTTATTCAGATAGTTTTTAGTTGTTTCACTGAACCATTTTTTAGCTCATGGTTTAAACTTAGTGCATGTCAAAGCAATTTTGGCATGGTATTTCTATGCAGTAAAGAAAACAGAAAATATCAGTAAATACTTAGAAATAGCTAGAGACCTAAAGATACTGTGGAAAATAATGTAGTCTCAAAAGATTGCAGAGAAATTGAAGTTAAAAGAAAGATAAGCACCAAACAAATCAATGGCCAATTAAAGGAAACCATAAAGAAAGCACTGAGAAATAATAATGAAATCCAACAATCAATAAATGGTAGTTATGAAGAAACAAAAAAATATGTGTCATAAAAAGTAATGGAGAGGCAAAAGGACACCATAGAGTTTTGACTGAAAAGAAGATCAATATAATTAGAGTCCTGGTGAGAACTGATTGATGTTGGCTGAGTGTGGACTCTTATAAAAGACTCTTGTTAATCGAGAGACTCATGGCATCAACATTTTCTAATGGAAATGTTTTAAAGAAGATAAATGAGTTTTCTCATTATTTCTAGAGAAAATTACTCTTCGTTAAAAATTCTTAAATATTTGATCACTGTAAAGAATCCATTTTTGAATGCCTTGTGCATTTTCAGTGTCGTACTTAGCCACTTAGCGGCCCAGTCGCAGAATGCGCCTTGCCGACCATTTACCCTAAAAAAAAGCAAGTTGCCCCGCC
Source organism: Idiosepius hallami (assembly GCA_034780655.1). Lineage (NCBI taxonomy): Eukaryota > Metazoa > Mollusca > Cephalopoda > Idiosepiidae > Idiosepius > Idiosepius hallami. The sequence continues at coordinate 4,113 of JAUZSX010292488.1, forward strand.
TCAACATACTCGAGCTTTCGACTTTTTATGCATATCGTGAGAGATAGACAGAAAGAAAGATGGATTGGTAGATGTATATTTCAATTGTGACAATGATTTTCTAACTAATCCTAAGAATTAATTATTTTGGTGATTTTTTTTGCATTACAATCTGTGAAGCCAGCATATAAATCTTCATTATTCATTAAATAATGCTTATCTATTTATGAAGTGAAAGGATTTGATTAAAAGCTATCATAAAAGAAATATTATTTACAGAACATAGTGAAAAAGATACTTTTTAGTTAATAAGAAACAGAAGGATTGATATCAAAATTTAACTATATGTTGTTCTTAAATATAAGTATGTATTATGTCATGCAAAGTCAAGTTTTCTTACCAAGATGCATGTTAATGCAACAATGTTAATTCTGTATTCAAAGTTTTCATAAAAATTTGCTTTTGCTTATCTTTATTGAAAAATTTTTATACTTTTACTTTGGCTGATATGCCCTTTGCCTTCCACAGTTATTATTCAAACCCAGGAACTTTCAGTTAAATGAGCATGATTTCTTTGAACTTTACCCATCATCTAATTAATGGGGGTATACTGTCCAAATTCTGTAAGAGTTACTTAGTTCGCTTATGGTTTATTTTCATATATTTTCACTCTATTGAGTTAGAAAAACTAATGAAATGTATAACTTTCCATTTTACAAGTTATAAAAACGTTATATGACTTGAACTGTAAACTAAAATTCAATTTGCGTTAATATATCTATACTGATATTAATGAAATTGATTTAATATTATTTCAGAATAAAAAAAAAAAAAGAAATAAAATGAAGTTGATTCTACTATCATTCTGAAATGCATTCCTTAGATCTTCATTAAGGAAAACCATCAATCTAATGAATAATCAAATTTATATCCTTTTGAAAGTTTTCCTTTTGATAAAATTTTATCAAAACCTCACAAACAATGCTAAAAATATATAATGAGTTTCTGTGTAAAAAAAAAATCTCATCAATCTCAAAAAAAAAAAATCTTTTCATACTATTAGAAGCCTATTTGTTTCCCCATTTGATATTTAAAAAATAATTCTCATATAGCCCTTTAGGGCTCTATACTCTACTTTAAGTTTTCATACTGTGTTCTACTTTATATAAAGTATACTTCTCTCAGCTTGCTAATATCAAGGAGGAAATGAAATGTCTAACAAGTAATGGGGTATAAACAACAAAGGCTTTTTTTAATAGTTAAGTGACATATTTTCAAATATATTGTTAAGCCCTAGTACACAGATGGAAGTTCTGTGCGGCCAATAAAAATCATGGTATTTTTATCTTTAACAGGCTTCATTTAAACTACATTTCCATATTAGAATTCCACAGCATTTTGTAAGTTTAAGATCATCGGCATTAGCAATGCTCTCTATAAACCAAAAAATGACTCATAGGAGTAATATTGAAAATGAATTTCAGAGTTTATAAAACAAAACAAAAAAAATGAATTTGAAAAGGAAATCATTATTGGTTACTCAACTGTTTCGATGGCTTATAATAATTACTTCATTTTTATATTGTTTCTTTATGGTAACATTTTAAGTGCTCCTGTTCATTATTTTTTGTTAATTTATAGTCAAAGCTTGATAAATTAAAACTATACATTGTATATTTAAAGTGGGCTGTACAGTAATGATTTTTCTAAATAATCATTTTTTTCATGATTTGTTTTACTAAAACTGAAGCGCACTTTATACACTATTAAATACAGTCGATAGTTTAGTTGTTGTATGATATACAGTTGGCCATTAATGACTTCAAAGTTTTTTTTTATCCTTTGTGGGTTTTTAAATGATATAAAAAGATAACAACATTAATAAAGATTAATCAATTGATTCATTAGTTGAGTTTTACAGCATATCATCCACTGCTGCGTCATTTGATGTCATATCTGATTATTCATATTTTGGTCATTATGTTTTTATATTGTATTGCTTAATCAAATTGTATATAATAGTTACATTAACTAGGAAGAAAGGATGGAAGATAGGTAAGCTGGTCTTTTGGATTCTTTGATTAAAGTTTCTGACAAAATATTAGTAGTTTAGAAAATTGGATCCTTAAAACTATTTTTCTTTTTATTTAGCTCTAAAAATTTCTATCAATTGTTGTCCTTTATAAAATGTAAAAGGATTTAGGGTCTGAAATGGTTATTTGGTTTTATTGCTAGTAATGTAAGAGGAGAAATAGAAAAGTCAAAAGAACAAAATATAAATTTAAAGAATAAATCCTATGTAACTACAGTGAAAAAAATATAAGTAAAAAATAAACTCAAAGATGATAGTCTATGATTGCTAAAGATAAGGGGTTGAGTGGAGTGGTCAATGCCACAAGAGGAAGTTGGTGGAACAATCATATTAACAAACAAAACATGTAGTTGTATAACTAACTGTTATTAACTCCAGCCTCTCACCAGTCTCTTTTCAAAACTTGTAAAGATTAAAAGTTCATTTTGTAAGGGAAATAAGTTCAACATAATAATACATTCCTATAAGCTTTTTATTGTTTCTGTATCTACAGTTTGTCAATGTTTACTAACCAATACTTACACTCATGTCTTATTAACAAATAGATGGTATTTTTTTAAATACTTCCTTTTCAATTTATATTATTGATTTTTATATACAGCTATTTTTTTTAATCTTTGAAGGGTTTTATTTTGATATCTGGAACACAAATACAAAAATATTGTAGTTACAAAAAAACAGAAAACAAAGGTCACATAAAAAATTGAAGGGTATGAAGATGATTACCTCCCTTCATTAAATATTCCTTTTATCTGGTTTGAATATCAATAATCCTATTTTTTGTATGTGTTTGTTTCCTTTTTTACAACAAACCATTGGAAACCATAAATAAATTAAAAAGCATGCTGTCAAATGGGAGTAGCTATTTTGTTTTGAATTATACAAGGAATCTTATGGATTTCTTGTCAGATGAAACAATGTAGATTATTGCTAATCTAGTGTGATTTTTTAATGCAGGTTTTGTAGAGCTACTTGGTGAATTTGGAATTGGGCAGACAAAATACTAGGCATTTTAAACACTATTGTTTGACTATAGTTGAACCAATTATCTAACAGAAGAATGATAAAGAACTTTTGTAGAACTTTTTTTTTGTTTCTTTATTGTTATATGCAAGCATAATATTTCAGATGATACACTGTAGTAAAATAAACAATGACAAACACACGCGGCCGACCTGGCCCAAAACGTAGACGCAAATAAATGACTTCAACTCCTTTACGGTTAACGATACAAACTATACCTTGCGCCGGGACGGAAATACCCATGTTAGTGTCTGGGGGCGCAGATAAACCACTGATATCCCTGGGCTTTTGTAATCTGTGTTGCCCTTTATTTAGATAATGATATATTTACATGGTTGAACACAAACCCAAGTTAGGCACAAGGCCATTTATATTTTTTTGAGGTTTTTCAATAGAAAAAAAATTAATGAAATATTAGTTCAGATCAGACCATGAGTTAAACAAAAAGAACTGCTAAAGATATTATTACAAGCATTAAAACAAATTTTAAAAGAATCCAATATTAAGTTTTCAAGAGCCTCTCTAATGTTGAGGATTTTCAAAATCTCTAAAAATTTGGTATTCATCACTTGGATTCTTATTTGTGAGACTGAATAATTTTCAGACAAGCATTATCATATTGTATCATCACACAGTGATATGCGTGGTGTAACAATTGGTTTCCTCAAAAGGAGTAGCAGGGGGACCACATGCAGGTTTGTTACTTGCCCTGGTACAGTACTTGATATTCTTAAATAGTCACCCATCTAACTAGTTTAGTGACCAGACTCAACATTGCTTAACCCTATAAACCAATATAATTGCCCTGGCAATTTAAGGTAAAAGATGACATTCACACGATATTTCAACCTCCACCTTTGGACCCTGACTTAGCAATATTACTCAGAGCTGTTCTATTAAAGAACCATATTAGGGTCGAAATGTCAGTGTTTTTTTTGCCTTTGCTTACTACGGCCGATATATCAGCCCCTTAAGGTCGAAAGAGTTAACGTCAGTGATCTAGCATAAACCAGTGTCTCCACTTAACCATATCGATACAGTACCTGGTATTCTTAAATGGTCACCCATCTAGTTAGTGACCAGGCTTGATGTTGCTTAACTTCGGTGATCTAACATGAACTGGTGTCTCTAATGCAACTTGAATGTATCGATACAGTACCTGGTATTCTTAAATGGTCACCCATCTAAGTAGTGACCAGGCTTGATGTTGCTTAACTTCGGTGATTGGACTGGAACCAGTGTCTCCAACAGGACTTTAATCATACAATCAAATTAATATTTAAATTAACTTACCTCTAAGTTTGGTGTAGACTCCTTCAAGGGGGTCACAAGCAATAAGGCAAGGCCACCATGGATGACCAGAAACTTTTGACCAAATCAAATCCCCAACCAGCCATTTGGCAGGTTTTTCATGTCTATCAACTGCAGTGGAATCGGTCTTTGGTTGAGGACTGCTTGAAGAACTCTCTTTGGAACTCAAAGTGGCAGAGGTTAAAGTCTTGGAGTCTTTGGAATTTCCCTTGATCTTATTTTCTCCCAAAACGGATTTATTTAATGTCACGTCCCTCCCGCCCGCAGCTGCCCCATCACCACTGGCACCACCGGGTCCTGATTTGGGCACATGACGATTCCTTCGATGACGAGTCGACTGATCCATTGACAAAGGGCGGCACGCTATTATTTCGGTTGGATCGTCAGCTTTTGGCTCATCCGATGCCAGTTGAGAGGATTTTCCATCTCCTTCAATTAAACTAGGTTTTTTTAATGAAGATTGAAAATGAAGAAGAGGAGATGGAGGAGGAGAACAGTTGCTGACTTTTTCATTTAATACACCAAGTTTAGTAGGAGTTAGTTTTGGATTGACACAAACAGTTGGAATTGAAGGCAACTGGGTTACCAATGTCGATCCAATTCCATTCATTAGGCTTTATTGTTGGTGCTGTTGGTGTTGTTGACCAGAATAAAAGCTCACAAGAACTTTAAAATATTCCTTCCATCTTTATTGAATCTGAAAAAAAAAAAAAAAATATTCATTTTTAATAAAAATAAATCTGACTTTTAATAAAATATAAATAATGAAATAAGATTGACTAATTTAACTTTTAATTTTATTTAGAAACAATTTTTTTTTTTAAATATCTAATAGCAACAAGATCTTTGTTTTTTCTTATTATTATGAATACAAGTAAACTGGTTGTCCTGATGAAGCTTGTCACACTTTGCTTGTGGACAGGGTAGCACGTGTACAATTCATTTTCCAGAAATAGAGAAATTTAGCAAATTAGAAAATATAGTTTTTTTTTTGTTTTTTTACAATAATCCGATTGAATACAGATAAATAAAACAATAAAAATTTTACCTATATGCTATACAATGTCATAACTTTAAATTGTGTGTGTGTGTGTGTGTGATAGAAAATTATTAAAAAAAACAAACATATATTAGTGCCAATACGTTTCGGATGTTTTTCCTTCTTCAGGGCACATTTATTATTATTGTTATTATTTTGTCCATTAGGTCTTATTAGGGACAAGGTATTTTCGATGTTATAACAACAAATGAATTATTTTTAAAAAAGAAAATTTCAAAGATACAAGACATTGCGTTTTATAAACGGATGTAATAATAATAATAAATGTGTCCTGAAGAAGGAAAAACATCCAAAACACGTTGGCACTAATGTACATTCTTGTTTTTTGTTTTTTTCTAATAATTCCCTATCACATATCATCGGGATTTACTTTCCTATTTTTCTATCAGTTGGGCAGTTTAGGCAGCGACGGTGGAGCATTGGTAAAAGCTCGTGCTCTGGAATCGTATTACACGAGTTCAAATCACGGTCAAAACCATTACTTTCACTTTAGCTGCCTCGGGCAAATAGGGCTCGTTAACTTGGGAGAGCAACTCATCTAGGTGAAGGGTAACACCGAATGTAAAAAAAATTTACTGGTAAGTACACGTAAATAGGCCTTGAGCCAAACTTGGGATTGTGCTCACCAAGTAAATATAATATATATGTATATATATATATAAGTTTATATACTTATTGAAGTAACTTAATAGAAAATAATGGTATTGCTCTATATCAGTGCCTCTTAACTTTTTTTATTAGAGGAGGACCCCATGTATACAATCCATGGCTAGAGGACACCCCGTGCAATAATTCAATTTTCTTATGCAACAGAATTTGATTAAATAATTCAAATAAAAACACCTATTTTCAGAGTATAATAAATGTTTATAATATGTAAAACAAAAGAGAATTGTACTTGTTTGAATAGATTACATTTATTCTTATAAAAAAAACTTAATGGAGAAACTTGATCCTGGTGTTTCTTGCACAACTTTTTAAGATTGATTTGTGATTTTGACAGAAACACACAAAGTTCATCTTATTTTAAAATGCACTGAGTTTAATTATGTAAAATTTTAAAAGTTTATACAATGAATTAGAATTAATCAGGATTAAAATGCATTAGAATTAACCATTATAAAAATTCATTAAAATTTATCACTATTAAAATACATTAGAATATGAATTTATCATAATTAAAATGCATTAGAATTAATCCTTATAAAAATTCATTAGAATTTTTCACTATAAAACTGCATGAAAATTTTAATCACTCATGACTAGAGGAACACCTGTGAAATAATTTAATTGTCTTAACAAAATGAAAAAAAACACACTTATTTTCAGAATATTGTAAATGTTTGTAGTAAATGAAATTCATAAAAATTTACTTGTTTGAATAAATTACATTTATTCTCATCAAAAACTCAATGGAGAAACTTGAGTCTAGTGTTTCTTGCACAACTCTTTAAGATTGGGTTGTGGTTTTCAGAGAATCACACGAAGTTCCATACTTTTAAATGCAGTGAGTTTAAATATATAAAACTTAATTAAACTTATAAAAGTAAACATATTATGTAAAATTTAGTCAGTTTAAACAATAAAACTTTAATTTTAAAAGATAATAAGCTTATAATAATCAAATAGATTTTATAAAATAAAATTTAATAGGTTTATTTTTTGTGTTGTTCTAAATAAAAAAAATGAGAAAATGCCGAAGCCCAGGACAAAAGTAAAGTTCTGCAGAACCTTAGGATTCCACGGAACCCCAGTTAAAAAAACACTGCTTTATATCCACACATTTAAATCGTTAAATTTCTAAGAAAGAAAGACTCGTAATCAATGAAGGAATACTAATATTAACCTTTAAAAGAAAGAACTTTATTTTTTTGTATAACTGTATCATTAGAGAAGTGTAATATTTGTATATTCTGATAGTTTGGTTTTAATGATAATGAAGAATACAAATATTAACCTTTACAAAAACTTTTGTATAACTTTTTGTATAACTCTATTATTAAAGAAGTGTAATATTTGTATATTTTGCTAGTTTGGTTTGGGTAATAATGAACAATACAAATATTAACCTTTAAAAGAAAGAACTTTATTTTTTGTATAACTATCATCAGAGAAGTGTAATATTTGTATATTTTGCTAGCTTGGTTAGGATAATAATGAACAATACAAATATTAACCTTTAAAAGAAAGAACTTTATTTTTTGTATAACTCTATCATCAGAGAAATATAATATTTGTATATTTTGCTAGTTTGCTTTGAATAAATGAAGAGAATTTAATAAAAGAAATATTTTATATCATTTGTACGTAACAGAGCACCTCATGTTCTGTAATATTACTGTGTTCTTTCCTAGTCATTATTTCAAAATTAACACCCCAAAAAGATTGCTGATTAATTTCTTTTTTATGTGAAAAAGGGGACTGGGGTGTTTTAAAAATTTGGGAATTAAGAAAGGGGTTTTAGGTTTTTTTTAATTTTTCAGGAAAATAATTTACAACAAAATGTTGTCAGTCGCATCTAATTCCAAAAATATTTGAATCGAGAGAGACAAGTGTTAATAGAGGAAAAAATAGAATAATTAGTTTTAAAAAAAGATGAAAAAGGTAAGAAAGAATAAAAAAGAAAGGATGAAAGAAAGAAAGGGTGGTAGAAAGAATTAAAGAAAGGGTGAAAGAATGAAAGAAAAAAGGAAGAAAAAGAGAAAAAAGGACGAAAGAAAGAAAGCATGAGAGAATGAAAGAAAGAAAGAATGAAAAAAGAAAGAAAGAAAAAAGGATAAAAGAAAGAAAGCATGAAAGAATAAAAGAAAGGACGAAAGAAAGGACAAAAGAAAGGACGAAAGAAAGAAAAAAGAAAAGAAAGCATGAAAGAAAGAAGACATCCAAACACTACAGCCCCATCAAAAAAGAACGATATCTGAAGTGAGAAAGATAGATAGAAAGAGAAAGCGCAGCCCTTTGGCAAAAAAAAAAAGGGGGAAGATTTCGAGAGGGAAAAAAAAGTGGGACCCCCACCACCCAACACAAAAAAAGAAAAATGGCTTTCTATCCAGACCCCCCGCCCCCCACAAAAATATTGAAAACCCCTTCCCTCTAAAAACATTCCCCCACCCACACCCACAAGCCTGGAATGAATTGCAATTTCAGGATTTGGAAATTCATTTGAAATTTTATGTTCACACCTTGAAAAAGCCATTCCCAGGGCCCTGAGGGTTATGTCAGGAAAAAAAGGGAAGGAGAAGGAAAGAGGGAAGAAATAAATTGAAAGAAGGAAGAGGAAGGAGGGAAAGGAAAAAAATATGGAAAGAGGAAGGAAGGAAGGAAAGAGGAAAAAAAAACGGATGAAAGGAAGGAAATGAAAAAAAGATGGAGGAAGGAAGGGAAGAAAGAAAAGAAAGAAAGGAAATAAAGAAAGAAGGAAAGAAAAGAAAGAAAGAAGGAAAGAAAAGAAAGAAGGAAAGGAAAGAAAAGAAAGAAGGAAAGAAAAGGAAAGAAGAAAAGAAGGAAAGAAAAGAAGGAAAGAAAAGAAAAGAAAGAAAGAAGGAAAGAAAAGGAAAGAAAGAAGGAAAGGAAGAAGGAAAGGAAAGAAAGAAGGAAAGAAAAGAAAGAAAGAAGGAAAGGAAAGAAAGAAGGAAAGAAAAGAAAGAGAGGAAAGAAAGAGAGAAAAGAAAGAAAGAAAAGAAGGAAATGAAAAAAGGGAAAGGAAGGAAAGAAAGAAAAAGAAGGGATTCTTTTCTCACTTGTGCCTCTTGCATTTTTGATCCCATCTTTCCACAATCCCCACCCTCAAAAAACCCTTCCTCCTTACCCAGACTACACCCTTATACCCCACAGCTGCTGGGTACACAACACCCACCCAAACAAACCTGAGATTGAAATTTCCCATAAAATATTAATTGCCATAACTCAGGATGCCAACACAGTTTATAATAAAATTGCTTATGATGATGATGATGATGATAATAATAAAACTACTATTAACAATAATGATGATGATGATAATAATAAAACTACTATTAACAATGATGATGATGATAAAACTGCTGCTGTTAATAATGATGATGATGATGATACTGATAAAGCTGTTGATAATGATGGTTTATATTTACTGGGTCCAAAACCAACCTAAGTCAGACACAAGGCCATTGTTTACGTGCTAATTATATCCCTGGGCTTTTGTAATCAATGATGCTTTTCATTTAGATGGGTTATATCTATTTGGTTGAGCACCAACCCAAGTTAGGCACAAGGCCATTTTTATGGGCTTGTTATACCCTGGGCTTTTATAAATAATCAGTGTTGCCCTTTACCGAGATGAAGATATATTTACTTAGTCAGGGCAGCGACGGTGGAGCATTGGTAGAAGCTCGTGCTATGAGATCGTGTTACGCGAGTTCAAATCCCAGTCAAAACTATTACTTTCACTTTAGCAGCCTCGGGCAGATGGGGCTC
>JAUZSX010292499.1:0-14027 GCA_034780655.1 Idiosepius hallami
ATATATAACCATATATACTTGGTCGAGCACCAACCCAAATTAGGCACAAGGGAATTTTACGTTGAATTTTACACAAAAATACAAAATACACAAAAATATTGTGGTTTGATTTGGTTAGATAAACCATCGTGCGTAAATAAATAATGTTTAAATGTTTGTAAAAGTTAGAAAAAAACATTATTACCAAAACCTTTTATTTTTCGCACCATTCAACAATTTGTAGTTCAAAATGTTTCTAAATGGGATAGAATAAAAAATTGTCTAATTTTAATTTATTTTCTAAATTTTGAATATTGATTACTGCTGCAAAAAATGAGTTTTTTTATAAACCAAGGTAAGTAAATTACTAAATTTCGCACAAACCACCACTCAATATTTTGTAGTTAAAATGTTTGATGTAAATTTAAAAAAATGTTTATAAAAAAAGATTTCAACCTTTCGACCCTGACTAAGCACAATTACCAACTAGCCATACTTGCGTTGTTTTAGCGAAGGGGATTAGCCCTTAAACCAGAGTGCGATTCAATATTGTGACTTTTGGGACTCAAAACTTAAGTTGTACTGAACTGAAAAGACTTTGTTGGTTCCAACTAATTTCATCACCCAACACACACACTAAACAAGCACAGACCACACCACTAGACTGTTCATCAGGCCAGAGTGAGATGGTAGCCATTGTATGCCAGACCCCAGCTGGGAAAAGGGTACGTGTTTAGATATCCCAGTTGGAGGAGGAGAACCTTCGCAAAGGATATCTCGTCTGAAAGCCCTAAGGAGGCGACGAGCGAACCGAACCGAAGGGTCTTCTGAAGCATGAAACCGAAGACGGACTCATTGAGCGTGGCGACGAAGTAGAGAAACTAGCCGTGTCCATAAACATAATCATTAACTATTGTAGTTAAAGAAAAAAGACACACATATCAATACAAATAGAGAGCGAGAAAAGAGAGCGAGAATAGAGAATATGCACGCGCGTGTGTGTGTGTGTGTGTGTGTGTGTGTGTGTGTGTGTGTGTGTGTGTGTGTGTGTGTGTGTGTGTGAATGTGTTTTTGTGTGTGCATAGTAATGGAATTTTATCAAGATGATAATAATTTTCGTGTTAATTTAAAAAGTTATTTTCTTAATTTCTATTCATTTCAAAGATCCATGGGATGAAGTAGCTGTACAGACTGCAGCTTCATGTAACTCACTTGTGGTCTCTAGCGAACTTAACTTGTAGGTTCGATTCTTACTGGCCGAAACTAAGTACAACTTTGAAAGTTAGAACGATGTTTTGAAATTTATTTGACATGGGGATACTTGAGGCTTTTACAATAATTTAACGAATCCAAGAGAAGCTTTGAAGAAATAAACAAAACTTACCTTATCTTACTACCGACAATAATTTGTGTAGTTTGCAGATGATTTTGTTAATAAAAAGTTAAGACTAAATAAATCCAATGAAACTGGTCATTTCACTTCTTATTCCTGCGTCTCTCTTTGTTAGTGTGCATGTGTGTGAATTTGGATGAGAGGCTTAGGTTGCTTGAAATAAAACCACAGAAAGCGACAAAGGGAAAAAGAGCGGTGGAGTACGGCAGAGTCGAGGAAGATGATGAATAATGTAGCTGGTAGGATACTGCAGCAGCAATAAAACCCACTATGTGAATAATATGAAAAGGAATGAGAAGAGCGAAAATACGTGTGTGCTAAAAATGTGTTGGAATTTGAGTCAGGTTCTACTCCCTGTCTCTTTCTGTCTCTTCCGTCTCCCTGTCTCTCATTTGGTTCTACATATTTTCTCTTTCTCATTTTTTGTTTTATTTTCATTTCCTATTCAATTTCTTACCTTTAAAATTTCATCATGACTTATTAATTTCTTTGCTTTCTGTGTTTAGGTCATCGTCCGGTCCAGATTCTTTTAATTTCTCTCTCTCTCTCTTTTTAACTTTAATTTCTTTTCCATTTTAGTTTCCTTTCTTTTTCTTATTTTTCTTCTATCTCTTCTCATTTTTCAATTTATTATTTTCCCTTTGTTTTTATTTTTTCTCTTTTATTTTCTATCAGACTTTTTTTGTCTCTTATTTTCTTTTCTCGTTATTTTTATTTTTTTCATTCTTCATTATTTTCCTGTCATACGTCAAGTCGCGTTGAGACACCGGTTTCGTCAAATCACCGAAGTTAAGCAACGTCGAGCTTGGTCAGTAGTTTATGGGTGACCATTTACAAATACCAGGTACAGTATCTTCCCCCAGGAGGGAAAATATCCAGGTTAGTATCTGGGGGTTCTATCAAAAAACCACTGGGTAGATGCACCCTAAGTCTTTGGGAAGACAGGCATCTAGGAGAAGGAAAACTCTGAAATACAAACCTTCACTGCCTTGCCAGAGCGCAGGAAAGGCTAAGGGAGTAAACCCTGAAAGAAAATCCGGAGTCCCTAGGGTGGTCCGAAACTGTACTCAGCTCGTTCCGATAGAACTCCTGCAGCCAATCTGATGCCAGACGTACTGCTCTGCTCTCGTTTGGAGTTCCACCGGCAAAGCTTACAGGGGGAGGGTACTGAAAATGGGCAGAATCAGAAACACACCCCCCAAAAACTTTGCTCAGGCGTTGCGCCCTGGAGAGGCCACTTCACTGCTGCAGAAACAACACGGGGCGCATTTCCATCGTTCCATCATCCATCATTTAGCTGTCATTTCATTTTGATAATCTTCTTCTTTTTTCTTTTTTACGCCGAATCTATTTTTATTAATAACTTTTTATGTTTGATTTTATTTACTTCGGCGTTTTTCGAGCTTTTCTCATTCTTTGCACATCCACTTGGTTTTAAACAACATTTTTAAACGAAATTACACCAAACTTTGGGAATACATTCCCGGTCCGACCTTTTCACGCAACACACCACCAGTGTGAAAAAAATCAGCGTTTTGATCCCCTTTTTTAGCGTCTCTTTTTACCCAATTTTTGGGATATAACGGTTTTGTTTGACCGATTTGGTTCAAATTTCACACACTGACACCCAGTGTGGTCTACATAGATTTTCAAAAAATTTTTTTCGAAAACATCAATTCTAAGCTGATTTAACGAGTGGACATTAAGTCAGGGTTCATTATGCCCACCATAGTTTTTCAATGGATCGGCAATTTTTTTTTTCGGTACAAACACATGCTACCTCTAATTGTTCCAAAATGATTGCCGCAAAATTCTAAAAATTTCGTCAGAACACCAATTGGCAAAATCCATTTTTCGATTTGGCCGATATTTCGGCCCTTTATCAGCGTTTTTCATGTTTTTCACCTTTTCCCCATTTACGGCGTTCGTTTTTGACGAATGTCAACCAAACTTCAGATATACGTTCTTTGCACGACCTTATTGCCGTTAATGGCACTAAATTATGAAATATAAGATTTTAAATCCTTTATTTAGGGTGTCTTATTTTCCCGCGTTTCGACGAATTTTAACAAAAATTTCACACAAAGACACTTTACACTTGTTTCCGCCAAACGCAAAAACTTTTTTCGAAAAATCTCAATTTTTGGCCCCTCCACCACCATTTGAACATAGAGTATGTGAAGCATCTATTTTTATCATTAAAATTACAGTAAAATATTCTAAGTCCTGCAATTATTTGAGGGTTCAATTTGATATTGTTTTATATAGTAAACTGGACATTAGTCCTGTTCGTTTTTTAAATAAGGGTTTCAAATTTTTTACCTTACTTTAAGTTAGTTATTCGCAAAACATCGGTCCATTTTTTTTAAGTATAGTGTGTTATTTATTCATCTTTTATATGTTGTGATATTTTCAACGTTGAGGCAAAATTTGATTATTTGTATTTTTATACACATTTTAAACTAGGGGATTAAAACTTAAATAAAACGTTTATTTAGAATATTGGGAAGAGCATAAAATTTTAAATAGAATCTGAAAATATCTTAAAGATTGAATGAATAGAAAAATTTTGACATATTTTTAAATTGAAAAATGTTTTAAAAATTTATAACTTAAAATCTAATGATTTTGATTACGTAGAATAATGGCTGCTTTCTGCCACTTGCTTGCATTTTTACACTTTTTAAAGATATTTTTTAAAAATAAAAAACAAAATTGTTCTATTTTTAAATTAATAGTTTATTTTGAAAGTATGTGCAATTAAGAAATTAATCAACCCACTTAAAAAAGAAAATTATTAGTTTTGTATACTTTATTCTCGGTTTTGTGCTGGGAGGTCCTAGCGCAGCATCGGATATTCAGCTCTGATACTCTGGTTGGCGGTTAGAATAACTCAATTCTGTAAAAAGAGAAAGTTATAGAAACCACAACGACTACATCTAAAGAACAACTCCGATCGAGGGGCGTCGTTGCAGAAAAGGGGAAAATCCATTATACAGAAAAACTGTCCTACAATAGCTTATTTAAAATTCCCGTAGCTATAAGAATAAAATAATGGATTTAATCTGCTTTGCATTTATTCTTAATCAAAAAGAACGGTTCGGGTTCTGAAAACGCTGGATTCCCTAAATGAGCTTTCAAATTTAAACTTAATCGTAGATATGTTAAGAATTTTTTTTTTTTTTGATCAAGCAAGCGATAAATAATAAATAGCAAATTTTAAAAAATTCTTTCTTTTCTTTTTCAAAATAAATTTAAATAATTAAAAATTAACCAGAAATGCAATTTGTCGTTGATGATGATGGTTGTAGTTGGTGGTTATGTTGATGATAATAATAATTATTATTCTATTATTATGTAATTTTATTAGTGTTACTTCTACCCACTCCTCATTTGATTGATTTCCAATCCTAACTAGAAATCCATTAGTAATATCTATTACTGGATTTCAATCTAACAAAGAGAATCACGAGAATCTTTTAAATTGAGTTTTGAGTTCCATTTTCATCCTGAATTAATTTTTTAACCAAAGATAATCCTATTTGAGTCAATCATGCATCAATAGATCGTTAATTAATCATATTTCATATGTTTTTCTATATATGAAAATTTGATAGAAAATTTTAAAGATTAATTTCATTGGAAAAATTATGATCTATAATAAATTGTGGAAATAATTTTCCTTCAAGAAATTTAAAACCATTTCGAAAATATTTTAGTTCATTAGAAATAACTACTTCGGGTCTTAGATAGAGGTGTGGGAGGAATGACGAGACCCAGCATCCCTATCTGAGGTTACGGTTTAAAAACACCTGAAAACGGCCTGAGGGACACTAGGCCGAAACGTAGTGTAGAAACCTCAAAAAAAAAAAAAAAGATTAGTACAAAAGTTCGAATAAAATAGTTAATTCCTTATTACGAAGCCTCATCTAAAAAATAAAAATAGACTATAATTAAGATTAACAAATTTGAAAAAAAGAAACACTATTAAAAAATTATCAAATCCAAACTATACATATCGATTTTTAGAGATTTTTTAAGAAAATGTGAAAAAACAGCGTAAACATTCTATTTATGTATAATGTCTTTATGTTATTGCCAATTTTTTCGAAAATTTACTAATTGCATTTTACAAGTATTTCATTAATATTTCATTTTTCTAACTGATAATTTTTCATGTTTTTTTTATTATTTGTCTTACTAAATTAACAAAAATTATACTTTTTATTTATATATTTTGATAAAGAAAACGTTTAAACCACGGGGTGGTAAAATGATTGCTCAAAGAGCCTACCTAGACTAATCACCAGCAAAGAAGGAGAATAGTTGTTTTTTGTTTTAGATGGCAGCAATGTATTGGAGCGAGGGGACACATGTTTATATGCTCCATGGCCAGGGGGTATAGAGAAATACTATACAGTCATGGCTAGAACGATATGTTTGTTTATGATCTTTGATTTAAGGGTGCCCACGCGTGCGTAAATTGAAAGTTTGAAATGTCATTTGTTGTAGTTATTTTAATCTTAATCCACAAAAATGAATGCTAAAATTTTGATTTATTTTTGTTCCAAAATTACAATTCAACTTTTTAATCACTTTGACAACATTGACTACAATCAATGACGGTTTTATTAAAGCTTGTATTGTTATTATTAACTTCTTACAAACGTCCAACATCTGTTTTAAAGAAGCTTTGGAATTTAGTCGCTTTTTTACCCCTTCTTTCTTAAGTGTATGTCACAGAATGATAAATCTAGAATTATTGAGACTTTGGATCCACAACCTACAATAATAGTTAAATCTGAATTACAAAATTTTCCAACCATCTTGGATAATAGTGAATTATTTGAAACCTCTCCAATGTCTTGTTTATTATACATTTCTTCTATGGGCTCTTATTTTTAAAAGTATTCATTTGCCACTGATATAAATCAATTTCATTTTATACAATGATATAAAACGAAAATGATTTATATCAGTGGCATTCATAATATAAGTCTATAAGTCAGACAAAAGATGACAGGCTGGTTTATTTTGATGTGTGAAATGATATTAAACGAAGTTGCATTTCTTATTTAGTGATATTATCAGCGTTGCTTAAGAGTCGAACAAGAAAGGAATATTCTCTCATAACCAAATCTAAATTGTCTAATAGATATATTTTCTTTAATGATGGAATGTCATGTCTGCTTCAGTTTTACGCTGTTACCTCTGTAGGGTACTAGAATTAGAGGGACACCGAAAAGGGGGGGTCTGCCCCTGACTAAGGCACTAGACCAGTTCCTTACTGGACCCGGAGCAGGGCAGATGTCTCCAGACCCTCCTAGAGGGAGGAGCAAATTATATCCACCTCGAGGTGAGCACACGAACATATTCCACTAGTCGGTGAGTCTAATCGAACTCTTTTATTGTATGTTTTGTATGTAGTTTAATTTGTCTATATTTGTTTGTGTATAATAAATGTTGTAAAAGTATTTGGGCTCGGTTATGTTTATTTCTATTTTTCTCTGTTTAGTTTAGTGGACTAACGTTTTAGGCAACTAGGTACAATAAACTAACAAGCCTTCAATGAATTCATTGTTTTCAGAATTCCTGATTTCTATGCAAATGGGATGAATAAACTTGTTTGTTATTGGCAAAAATCTCTCGATTCTAATGGTTCTTATTCCGATAATTAAAATTTATTATGAAAGTAAAGAGCGCATCTAATTTCTTGTATTTTCAATTGTATTTTTTATTTTAAAAAAAATCTGCTTTCTTGTATTCTCAACTTTGACCAAGATAACAAATTTGACAAAATAAACTGATTTTTCTGTTCATAAAAAATAACTATTGGTGAAATAAATAAAAGGCACTACTAAGAGTGATGGATGGGGGAGATGATGATGATGCAGGAAATATTTCTAATGATTATTTTCATAATTTCTAAAATGACAATCAAGCAAGAAGTCCAATAATAATAATAATAATAATAATAATAATCACCACCACCAAAGATTGGGAGGCTAGCTGGCTGGACTGACACTTAAAAAAATGAGATGACAAAAAGAAGAAGCAATAAGCAACGCCTTGAATCAATGTGTCAATGAAAATAACTAAAAAGCATAACGAAACCCCAAATAACCAAACGAGCCACTGAACCAGAACCAGTGAAGTGAAATGGAGGGGAGAATAGAGTGGATGAGTGGACGATGACGACTAAATTGTAAAATCTCTTTCTTATAAATGTAATTCAAGTGAAATTTCGAAACTATTATTGAACGTACGTTTCCATCGTACACCACAAGTATTGAGTGAAGTGGGTGGGGGAGTGGTCGTTATTGTCATGATGGTTGTTAATGTTGTTGTTTCACTCATTAAATATGCTCACCTTCACAAACCGACATAAGACATGAAAAAGAAAGAAAGAAGGAAAGCAGGCACCAACGTAAGAAGACTAGATCACGTGGTTGGTGTGCTTGCCTGGGCTGGCTGGCCATACTGGAAGTGAAATGAAATGAGCGAGAAGACGACGATAACGACGACAAGGAAAACTTGTGACACGGACAGACTGACGACGCAAAGAGAGAAAGAGAGAGAGAGAGAGTGAGAGAAAGAGAGAGAGAGAAAGGGTGAGAAAGAGAGAGCACTTCTTTTTCTTCAGCTGTATCGGGTGGGTGGAATATTTGAATGGATGAACTTGCGGACGAACAAACAGGTGGTTTTAAATCAATCATTAATATTTGAAAAAGATTTTTTATGGCAGCGGGAACGAACAACGAATAATCACTCACTAATTTAATCAAATTAGTTTAAATTTAAATCAATACACCCTTCACCGCAACAACACCGGTCGGTTAATATACACAAGCACACCCACACCACACCTCCACACTACACTACTACCAGTCAGTAGTAGTCCAGTCTACAGACAGCACACTTGCACCCACCCACCCACATACCACTACCAGTGACACCACGAATAAGAAAAACATAGTTACTCCGTGACCGTGGTGGTGGGGCTGGGTGTGTGATTGTGGTGGTACTGGTCCACCGTGTGTACACAGTGTTGATTGTTGGTTGCAGGTTGCACTGTTCACTCACTGCTGCAGCTAGCATTGATTGCACAGTTGAGTTGCAGCAGCAGTAAGTGTCACTGCAGGCTGCCTGCAGTCACTTCTTAAGAGAAAATCATTTTGACCAAAAACACTACTACTAACTATTCAACTCATTCATTATTGTTTTTCAAGCAAGCAATATTTGATAAAAAAAAATAAGTAAATAAAATTAGATGTGATCATTTTGCTAAGAAAAACAGAGAAATAAATCTAAACTGTTACGTCTGTCTGTCTGTCTGTCTGTCTGTCCACCCATCCGAATGTTTCGTTGTTAAGGAAAGAGAGAGGAGGAGAGACTAACGTCAAAGTTACTTCTTTCTTTCTACACAGACTGTCCAAAAGGTTACTACTACTTACTTGTGTGTGCCACTGTGCCAGTGAGTGCAATGAATGCATGCACTCACTGCACAGTGAGTGCACTCACTGCCACTGTGCTCTGCACTATGAGTATAGAAATTTAAGTAAACTAAACTAAACAGTAAATTTTATAAAACATTTAGACAATACAATTTTTATAAACGTTTTATTTACATTGTCGCAGAGAGCTCACAGAAAGGAAATGCTGGAAATATCTTCCATTGGCATTTAGGCATTATTTTGAAACAGCAACTTTTCGGACACCTATTGGTACAAAGTTAGTGCCACTGCCCCCCACGCCGGTGCCGTGCGTGATTGTCTTTCCTCCTGCTCACCTAATGGCATTTTTGTTGTGTTGGGTGGTTGTTACCAACATTCAACAACTACCAGTAGTGAGTAGCGCCCACACCAACACCACCAGTTGGTCGACTCGCCATTCAACCCAACAACGCCACACAACTACAACTAGTGATGACAGTGACTAGTGAGAGTGCTACTTGCAGTACCAGTGGACCAGACCACAATCGTTTTGGAGTCAGTACTTACTTCAGCAGTAGGAGTTAAAAGAAGTGTAAAAGGAAGTGGTTGTTGTTGTGTAACTACTATTGACACGTAGAGTAGTAATTATTATAATAATAATCGTGAAAAACAGAACGAGTTCAAATCCTATTTATTCCAAAGGATTTAGTTCAATCCTTGTTTAAATTATTTCACTTTTATACCAAAATATACCAATTTTAACAAGTAGACGTACGTAAGAATAAGTAAAATGAAATCAGTTGGAAAATCTAATTTTTTGCTGTTTATATTTAATTAATTTATCTTTTTGTTTTTCGCCATATTTTATTTAGAGAAGAAGCGAGCAATGAGTTTTGGTTGGGATGAAGAAAAAAAAAAGTTACAACACATAACATCACGCCAAAGACAGAAATCAGAAAGCCCCCACATTATTACTTCTATTTTTAAAATTCAAATTACAATTATTACTACTTGTGTGAACTCTACTCATTCCGACACTTTTAAAAAACTGTAAATAAACTAATGATAACTTATTACTGAACTTGGCTCATTTCATTTTCTCAATTCATTCAGCTTTCTTAAAAAAAAAATGATGGGCTCTGCTGGTGCTGGTTGGTTGTTGAAAAAATGTCGGTCTCAAAAATTATGACAAGTCTGTTTTAAATCCCCACATTACACGTCATTTGAAAGAAACACACACCTGAATAGAAACAGATTTTTTTAAAAGTATTTTTCTTCAATCAAGGAAAGGTGAGAAAAAAAAAACAGAATCGCACACCGCACACAGTAGTCACACCAACACCACACACCACACCACACGTACGTCTACATCTGAGATGTAGACGAGACATGTATGTACATCTCTCGTCCGTCCCATCAGTATCAGTATCACCCATCAATGATTAAAAATAAATAATTTATACTTATTTTTCCTTCATTTTCTTTGCTATCTTAAGTTTGAATTTAACCCTTTCGAACCCAAAGGGCCGATATATCAGCCTTAGTAACTTAAGGGAAAAAGACACATTTTGATGGTCCTTTAATACAATGACTCTCTGAGTGACCCCACCCTTTTCTAAGTCAGAGTCCATAGGTTAAGGCCTAAATGTTAATGTGTGTGGGTCTTCTTTTGCCTTAGGTTGCCAGGGCCAATATATCGGAATATATCGGTTTCTTAGGGTTTAAAGGATTAAAAACAACCACACCGGTTTGCGGGGAGGGGTTAAAAACTAAAAAATATTCGGTGTTTAGGGTTACTTTATCTTCTATTCATTGAGTGAAATTCTAATAATTACAAAAAGAAAAACCAGAAAAACTGGCAACTGACTTGAGAGTCTCTGCTGTGTGTCTTGTTCAAACTCGTGATAAAAAAGAAAAACATCATTCATTTCATCTAATTAATCCCAATTCAAATCAACAAAAATCACAAAATGAGTTGAACGAACGTAAATTCAAAAACTTATTTGAAACAGAGAGAAAAGTGGAGAAAGAAAGGAAGAAGAAAATATGATAAAATTTCTATGAAAAATTACAATAAATCTTAAATAGTAGAAGAAAAAAGTGAGACAAATGAGGATTCCTAATAGTCATTTAATTTCATTCATTCATTGGGTTGGGCGATGATCGATTCATTCGTCTGGCCTGAGAAGACAACGATGACCGAACAACCGACCGATCGACACCGTCTCTTTAGAGGAAGAAGAAGCAATTTTACTAAATGTCTTATTGAAAATAAACGTCTTTTTAATCTTCAACAATCCCACCTACATTAAAACCATTTAGTTTGAAAAGACGAGAGATTTTTCTACAAGGAATCCAATTCGACTTTTGTTCACTCACTGATTATTATTGCCCATTCAATTCTTTTTTTAATAATAATAATTCTTGTCAATGTCAACGTAATGAAATGGAATGTCTATGTCATCATCCTCTCCTGTTATTTTTAAGTGTTTAAATGATTAATTAATCTTCGGAATCCAATAGAAAATAAACCATTAAACGAGTTTAATAAATTTTCTAGGTTTATCACCAAATTTAAAAGACTTTTCTGTTTATCATTTATGATTTTTATTCAAATACTTTGTAATAATAAAATAAAGACGGTGACAAAAAACACGCCCAGTTGAATTTGAGTTGCGAAATCCATCAAGACGAAAAAGGCAAGAAAAAAAAAAGGCAAGACATTTCTTTTTTTCTCTCTCTCTCTTCTTTACACATATTCCCCTCTTCTTTTTTTACAGAATAATGACTCATAACATAAATAGCAAAGTCGTTTAATTTTAATTATTAAAATAAAAATGATTACTAAAACATTAAATAAATCATTGTTTATCATTGATGAACATCAAATTTGATTTCAACTAAAAAAGGGTCGACGGCGGCAGGCAACAACGGCACGGCATTCATCCATTCTTTTAACGAAAAACGTAAAACTTTTAGGTTAAAATTTAAAGATTTAATTAAATTAATTCACCAAGGTTAATTATATAACTGAATTTCAAACAAGTCAAAAATATAATAATTGTTAAGGTTCCTAAAATATTAGTCTAAGCAATAAAATAAAATCAAGAGTTCAATTTATGAATAATTTTACAGGAAAGTGAGATAGAAATAAAAATATCTTCATTCATAATAATATCTGAATGAAAACGTAAAATATCCGGTAAAATGCGTGTAAAGCCTACGTCAATACGTCATTAGATTTTCTTTAAAAATATCCATCTTTAGATCATTAATTAATTGAATGAAAAAAAAAATCTTAGTGATGTTTGATACTCAATGTCAATTTCATTGATTTATTTATTCCTCCTCCACAAATATATCTTAAAAGAATATTTTCCTTGGGAAAAATACAAATTAATTTTAAACAAAAATACAATGAAATCCAACAAATGTGCAATTTAATAAATTACTAATTTAATTTATTAACGCGCGTGCGCGCGTTTGTTGTCAATGTCATTTGTTATTTTTTTTTTTTTTACTAAATTGTCAAATAAATTAATTCTTCTTCAACTAAAAAGGAATCATTTTATTTTTTTAAGCATTAGAGGAAATATCATTTGTGAGACAATTTTTTAACTCTTAAAGGCCGTTATATCGGCTTTGGCTTTGTAAGCACACACACCACCAGCACCACCGGTATTTTGGTCTTTATGTAGTAACGACTTGTGGTGACTTGAGACTGGGTGCGTCCTAAAGGCTAATAAAACGGTGGTTCCTGGTTCTCATTATTTTCTAGATGGTAATTTTGCTAAGTCCGAGTCCAAAGGTAGATTCAAACAATTAAACTAAATCAAAATCAATCCACATTTTTATTGAAAAAATCTTGTAGTTGTTGCACTCATTGCTGTAGTTAAAATAACTTTACTTTTCATATTTAATTGTAAAATTAAATTTGAGAAAAAATGGACAAGAAAAATAATTTGCTTTGGTTTACAAGTAAAAAAAATGACCTAAAGCAAACAATATTAATTACAAGAAAATAAATAAAAATCACTTCATAATGAATTTGACCGGTCGGTCCAGACGTACGTCGAATCGACTAGACGGCACATTAAATTCAACAGACGGATAAGGTTTCAAACAGAACACATAATTCTTATGAGGGATTGAAAATGAGAACGAAACAGTCGTCTAGAACTTCCTAATTTAATTCATTAATGTTACGCTTTTAAAAAAAAAAAGTCATTTAATTTACAGTTTTGTGACAATAAGATTTTTACTTAATTCACACACATTCAGTATATTCAGGCAGCATCGGAAATAAATTAATTAAAAACAAAAAACTGCTTCTTGTTTGTTTATCAACTAGGTTTTGTGTTTGTATGTACTTATTCAGATTACTAAAATCTAAAACATCAAGGAATATAAAAGAAAAAACAAAATATGGAAGTATATTTTGTTGTCTTATTAATTTATGTTTCATACCGTCGGAATTTATTTTTTACATACATATACATAAGCAAAGAAAAGTAAATTAAAGTGGGGGTTCAGTTTAAAATACAAAATGGATTGTAAATTGGACCCCCACTTTAGAGCCAATCTTTTTTTCCTAATACTCGATCATATAATATGAAGAAGAGGAAACAGTCATGCATGCATCAACATACCGCTTTGTTCTCCTAAGAAGACAAGCTTGAATTTCCGCAGCGGATTACCGAACTCTCCCGAAGAACTCATTGTATCTCCTGGCAGGCTGGTGTAATTAGGCAAGAAGCCACAGAAAATAATTCACAGAAAAATAAGGTGTTGTAAGTGTAACCACAGTAAAAAAAACGCCTTGTCTAGTAATGTCGCCACGTCTCTAGCCTCGTCTATGACATACGCATGCGTTAACTGAGCCGGAAGTAGTCTACTGCAAAAGTGAAGCCCGACTGCAGTAGATTATTTAATCTTCAGTCATTATGACAATGGTGATGATGACTATGATAATCACTTTCGAAAATAGAAATTTCTCTCCGTCATTCACCCTGGCACTCACACACACATACACACACACACGGAAATATATATATATATATAAATATATATATATATATATTTATATATATATATATATAGAGAGAGAGAGATTCAGAAATATTTCATTAAAAAGAATTTTCAAATTTTTAAAGGTAGAAAATGATTTCAAGACACATGATCCCACAACTTTAAATAAAATATTAAAAAGGTAAATATTAAAA
>JAUZSX010292520.1:0-14026 GCA_034780655.1 Idiosepius hallami
GGCCGTAAGTGTTCTACTATATGTTATACACATGTGTTAATTTTTCGAAGGGAAACTGAATAAAGATAAGAAAAAATAAATGACGTTTTTGTTATGACGAATTAGAGAAAGAAAGAGATAGAATTGTACAATTCACAATTCTCTCTCTTTCTTTCTCTCTTTTCACAAAAATTGATATTCTGGAAAAATGGTACATAATTCCAGGTTTCGTTTTTAAGATTTCGAGGGTTTAAGAAACAAATGTGTGAATTTTTATGAAAATCCGATAACAAATGTGGCCGTGCATAGCTAACACACACACACAAACATCTTTCCTTTTATATTAAAAGATAGATATTCATTTATTTATACACTTTGTTGTACAATGTTTTGCATTTATTATTTTCTTCATTTGTTTTAATAATAAACTGGTTAAATCAATGTCCACAGTTCATTAATCACTTGCTTCAATTCTTCTAGATTTGATAAATATAGTTTACTTAAGGATTTCCCATAAATTTCCTTTTAGATATCTAAAGGCTATTTACATGCCAGTCAAAAACTAGTACTTTTTCCCCAGAACCACTAAATTTGGTAGATTTAATTGTAATGAGTATAGCAAGTCTATACTGGAAGAAGAATTCATTTTTCTCAAATTTGTAAAATTATAAAAACATTCAGAGAGCCAACAGCATTATTGATTTTTTTTTCAAGAAACCGATCTTTCTCCAAACACTGGTAGAGATTTGATTTTTAAGCAATTACGGCTTGGAGTGATTTTGAACTTATTTCTTCATACATTTAGCATTGTATCTTAGGCAGCGAAGGTTGAGCATTGGTAAAAGCTCGGGCTCTCGAATCATATTACGCAAGTTTAAATCCCAGTCAAAACCACTACATCTACCTTTAGCAGCCTTTGGCAGATGGGGGTCGCTAACATAGGAGTGTCTCATCTAGGTGAAGGGCAACACTGATTATAAAATCCCAGGGATATAATGAGCCTGTAAAACTGACCTTGTATCTAATTTGGGTTTGTGTGTGACTAAGTAGATATATCTGTTTTAAGCAACAGCAAGCAAAATTTGCCAGGGATCAGGTAATGCAAAATAGGTTATATGAATAATATTACCTAATCGTAAATTGCATGTCATCCTTAAAACAGAGTTTCTAATTCTTGAAATCAGTGGATTTGTTCTTATTATATAACACCCATCTCTATCAGTCAATATTCTTGAAGTTAAGTGATACTAAAGACAGAAATTTGAGGACCAGATATTGAGAAAAGTCAGTGTCGAAATGATAATATGAGATGGGCATTATTTTAGTGAAGGTAGATCAAAGTTGTAGTACCGAAGTTAAGAGTTGGGGCTATATTTCTTATATTGTCAATGTGAATAGGCAGTAACAGACTAATGTATGTGGTTTAGGGTTGAGAATGGAGTTAGAATAAAATACTTAAGTTTAGAAAAAATTCACAAGCAATATTAGTATTCCCTTTTAACTCTGTATTTGCCTAAATTGTAGTTCAGCCAATAATGGAAGAAATTATAGCAAAATTTTTTGAACTTCTCTAATATTTTCGATTGACTTAACAACTGTATTAAAAACACTTGGTAAATTTAGTTCCAAACGACACCTTGTCCAACTTCCCACTATTCACCTTTTAAATGTTGCTTATTAGAGGCATTTGGATCTACTTTAAATGAATATCACATTTAAAATTTTCATTGACAAATAGTTTTCATTGGTGACAAATGTAGACACCATTTTTATTTGTTTTGTTTTGACTAACCTTAACTTCAACCCTAAGCAGACCAGAATTCCCCCTAAAAATAAACATTTGAAAAGGTGACTATTAAGTCAAGGACAAGTTAGTGTTTTTCATTGGGGACTACTACATTCTCCAAAAATTGTTGGTTGGATCATCATGTTTTATTTATTTTTCTACGCTACTTTAATTGAATAATAGATAGATTTTTACTACCTACATTATTTCAGATCTTCTTTAGTTTTTCAATGAATAAACAAAACAACATCAGGTTAAAACTGGTGTTAACTTTTTATTATTCGGACTTTTGTCCTCATCTTAGTAGGTGTTTTTTATGTTACTAGACTATGTTTCGGCCTAGTCTCCACCAGGCCATCTTCAGGTGTTTCTTAACTAGTCTATAATATAATAATAAAAAGTTAATACCTAAATTACGATGCCTCATCTCAAAAATAAAAATAAGAAACTATAATTGAAAAATTCAGTGCGGACTTGATTAGAAAAACAAATAATTGGATATTTATAAGATCAATATTTCCAACCATCATCGTCCTTTGGGGCCCGTAGCGCAACAGATAGAGGCGTTTGGAGTCTCTTCAGTTCCAGAAGAGCATTGTCAAAAGATAACGGTTTCAATTCCTACCCAAGTCGGCCAGAGGGATTTACTTGGTCACAAAAACGTGGTTCGATAGACAACAACTACGGAAAGCAGTGATTACTGAGGATTCGGTGACGAGTGACCCAGCATCCCTACCTGGGGTTACGGTTAAGAAACACCTGAAGACGGCCTGAGGGAGACAAGGCCGAAACGTAGTGTAGTAACATCAAAAATACTTACTAAGATGAGGACAAAAGTTCGAATGATAAAAAGTTAATACCTAAATTACGATGCCTCATCTCAAAAATAAAATATAATAGGTTAAAACTGGTTCATAAAATTAATTCTCATGTCTTTTCCTTTCATCATTTACATTAAGCAATTATAATCATTAATGCCATAATCATAGTTAATTCCACAACTCTCACCACCACCACTACCACCGCCACAGGTTACCATCATCCTTGACCTTGTGCCTGTGTCCCTTCAACAAGTGACATCCCATCTCATGATAGCTAATAATCCACCCACTAGGTTTTAAATTAAGGTTACAAGGAGGACAGTAAGGGATGATTTCTTCCATTCAGAATAATAAAATAAATTTTTGTTCGGACTAAGTGTTAATGTAGTTTTTTCGTTTTTTTTTTAATAGGTCCTACAACAAAAGCTTTTTCTAAAATAGCAATAAAACAGTACACTTCAGGCAAATCCAAAAAGTGGAAGAAACTAATATTCATGGTCAGCAATTTTTTTTTTTTAGAATAATTCTTCTAGTGAGTTAAAAACGATGCATAAAAAATGAACTTTGAACAAGCCTAAAGTTTAATTATATCAAAAAGGTATGGTCTGTAAAAAAAAGTAGAGCTTTTCTTTTTTTTTTTTTTAACTTAAAGAAGGGTAAGAGAGATGGTGAAAAATCCTTACAGAGTTGTTGGTTGACTCAGGAAAAAAGATTAGTAAATAAAACAGACGTAGAAGAGGATGAAGACACAAAAGCAATTTAGGTACCAACAACCAAAAACACTAGATTTAAAAAAATAATAATTAAATAGAAGCTAACAAACACTTTAAGTTTGTAAGTTTGTGCAGACTAGATTTTTTTAAAATTACTAATAACTATGATAAATGTAAATGACGAAAAAAAGAAGGGGAAAAGGAAATCTAGAAAAAAAGTACATAAGGACTTATTAGTAGGGGTGTTTGAACTTGTTCCCTCCACCTGACTTTAAAAAATCGATTGGTCCTTCTTGTCTATTCTGAACCAACCAAATCGCCGAGTTATTATTATTATTTTTTTTTTTTTTTTTAATCACAGTTTAAAGTTTTAACGGAGTTTTAGCCGGGTTAGAGAAATTAGGTCGAGGTAGATAACAACAACAAACCAAAGAGAGAGAAAGAGAGATAAATGTAAATTCTCACCTAAGATTTACAATAATAAAAATGAAAAATGTGTTATTGTAATAATGAATAATGTCAGTATTTAGACATAACAACAATGAGGGTGGTTATTTTTTTTTTTTTTTTGGTTGTTGATAGTATTTGAATGGGTGATTTTGGTAGGAGTGGTTTGTTGTTAGTGTGGTTGGTGTGGTTGTGGTGTTGGTGTAGAAACAAAATAAACATTTAAAATGAATGGAAAAAATAGCATAAAAGAAATGTTAGTTTAGTTTGTTTGCTGTTAGACATTTTAAGTTGTATATAACCAAAATCGAAAGAAAATTAAAATCGTTCATGAGAGACATTTTAAATAAATTTAAACAAAAATAAGATTTAGGATTATTCTGAATTAATTTACAGAATTTGAAGAGCAAAAAAAAAAAAAAAAAAAAACAGCAGCAGATTTTTAGTTCTTGAAAAAAAAAAAAAAACTTTACTTAAAATATGAAAAAGGTCGTGTTTCATGTAAGAAAAATCAAGTTGAATTTTCTAGATATGTTGGATTTGGATTGTTTTAAAAATCAAAAACAATCAGAAAACTGAAAAAGCCAACACTCACTTCATTAAAAAGGAAAAAAAATACATAAGGAAATGAATGTTCTCTTCAAAGTTAAATCTAAAAAAATGTGATTAAAAAAAATTAAAAAGGTAAACACCCACAAACACAACAACTACATACAGTGATGACCCCCCCCCGTAGTTAGCATTAATAACAATAAACAAAAACTCAGGTGTTAAATGTGAAAATAGTGAAGAAGAAGAGTAAAGTATGTTTTATGTGTGTGTATGGTTTGGTTGGTGAGGTATGCGTGCGCGTGTGTTTTTTTGTCAAAAAACTACAAAAGTTACTAATTTTTATCTATTCTCACAGGAAAAAAAAAATTACGTAGGAATTGAATAAAGTATTTTTTTTATAAACATGAAAAAGAAGGCAGACGAGGTTTATTTTTTCCCACAAGTCCGGTTTGTTTTTAACAGAATTAAAAAAAAAAAACATTAAGTGAAAGGAGAAGGACAAGAAAACTAAAGTTGAAATGACAGTTTATCATCAGTCAGTCAAGTCAGTTTAGAGTAGGTTTGTGTTTTATAGGCGACCATATTACCAATCTTTATCAATCAAGAACTTCGGCTAGTTCCTGTTCTGCTTTCTGCTATGGAACCTTTATTTATGTAGGTAGTTTTAAAGACAGCGTCCATCACAAGCAAAAAAAAACCAGTCAGCAACAGCTTGTGAGTCCTGGCAAACGAACGATACATCAAGGACTGGAGAGGGAAACAAATTCTGAAAAGTGAAAAACCTACAGCCTGGTGTCAGAAATAAATAGCTGTCACAACACATTATGTCAAATATCGCTGTCTGTTCAGTGTTTTTCAGCACAAAGGCTTTAACCGGTGTCTCAAAAAAGCAGAAGTTTTTTTTTTTGACTGGTTACTCCAACAACTCCAGTCACTGATAGTAATTATACTGGGGAACATGAACAGAGTCAGTTTAAAATGCTCTGATGGCTGTGGCTAGTGCTCTCTGGGCTGGCTAGCTGGTGGTGGTGTGTGTGGTGCTTTGTGTTAGTTGTGATAACTAACTACTACAGGGGGCACTAACTGAAACTGAATGGATGTCAGTCCTGTCAGTGGTGGTCACTGGTCAGAAGGTACTACTGGTTTATATGGTTTCGACTCACTCAGTGTAAAAGAGTAATTAAAAAAAAAATATTTTTAACAACTGAGTTAAGATAAAATTAAGTGTGACCGTGGGGGCTGCCCGGCCACCACCCGCCCAGGTGCTCTTTACTTTCTGGGTTGCACGTCTTTTTCACAGAACTTTGAACAGAGTAAATCCATTCCATTCATTTTAATTTTTGAGGTGTTAGAGCAAATAAAATCGAGCAAGAAGCCAACAAAAACCATTCATGATTCCATGAATAAACCAAAAACAACAAATGGTAAATGAATGGGATTATGTTTTTTTTTTTTTTTAGTTTGGTGGTGGTGGTGGTGGTGAATGGTGGTGGGTGTGGACTGGTGTGCTGGTGCTTCTGCTTCCATGACTAGAATTAAACTTTTCTAATAGAAAAGTTTAATTTTCATGGTAGCTGTGACTGACTGAACTCACCGTCAACGACGGAGGTCGCAGACGCACACACACACATTCACACAAACAAACGTTAAAGTTCCTGTAAGGTTAAAAGTTTCAATCCTACCTGAAGGTAATAACTAATAAGATATTTATTTCCAAGGCTTTAACGTTCCTACTGAGCCAGGGTTAACAGAATGTAGGCTCCGCTCAGTAGTTTGAATATGGGGTTAAGTTTGAAATTCTGAAGACTCCCAATTTACGACAAGAAGGTTCTCAAATTTCGATCACCTGAAGAAGGTGGAAGTGTTATCGGTCGAAACGTTGTGTTAGTTGTGTCTTTTGTAGATAAAGGAAGGATGAGGACAAGACAAGTCCAAAAATTTACAAATTGCCAAGCCTCATCCCAAGGATTTCGAGACCATATTGTTTCCCCTTGAATGCATCAATCATTATTGCATAAAAGCCAAAATAAACACAAAATATTCATCTTTTTTTTTTTTACCTAATGTTCCTAAACGAACCCAAACTTGAATCTCATCATCAGTCGAATATCTTTTCATGTAACTAAATTTACTTAGATCGATTTAGCGGCATCTAAATCAGTTTTCATAAAAATAGGAAAGTATGCAGTTTGAAGGAATATTTGCTTTTTTTTTATAGATAAACTTAATTTTTTTAACAGACTCGTAAAACACAAACATCGAGAGTCACAAAGAGCACTCGATAGTGCTCTCTAGCCTTGAGCTTGATATCGATTAACTTAACTAAAACTATATCATACAACGATTTAAGTTCAATTTCATTCAGCGTGATTAAGTGTTGATTTTCTTACGCCTTACGGTCAATATTAACAACAACCATTATTCCACCCCACTCACTATTGTTCACCAAAGAGACAAAAAGTTACTTTTTAATGAAATCCCTTCCTTTTAAACTGTTCAAATAAGAATAGATTACTTTTCTTTAGAAATCATTCCAATTGGCATTGGCACTAAAGAAAATTATTAAAATTACATTGCCAACACAACTTTTAAATGAATTTATTTTTCCAATAGATGTTTTTCGAAAAAATATAATTGTTTTATTTTATATGTCAAACAAAACATTTTGCGCCTATGCCACCCCACCACAAGTCTCAATAATCAAAACAAAATATTTGCTGCTAAACTGGCTGTTAATTCAATTTTTAATTAGTTTGTATAGGAGAGGAAAAAGTACACAAAAAGTTATGTTCAACTACCCTTTCAGTTCCGGGGCTTCCGCTTTAATTATTACTTTTGATTAATGTCAATCATTTGTTAATAAATTTAAAAAAACATATGTTAAGTCTAAAGAATAAAAAGTAATACTGAATTTCATAAACACTAGCTGATAAAATAGGGAGAATTGAATTTATTCTGTTATTGTTAGTTCTGATAAAAATACCCCTTCTTCTTTCTTTTACTATGTAAAGAATTCGAAATCAGTTCGTTCGAAAATATTTCTAGGGATTATTTTGAATTTGTCTTGGAAGAGAAAGGTAACAAAAATAAATTAACATTGAATTAAAAAAAAAGACTTGTCTTCTGTCTTAGACTTAAACTTTTTTTCTTGCCGAACAAATAAATAATAATCACAGTTAAAATATGATTTTTCAAGGTGTGTAGAAAAACAAAGGGAAAAATAAGATTTCTTATTTTTACAGGGATAGCGCAGGCAGGCAGGCAGCAAGGCAAGTGAGTGCATTCATTCACTAGCAGTTAGTTGCACAAGTGCACAATGCAGTAATCTTCAAATAATACGTGAAAAAAATTTTTCAGTAAAGCATTTCCCTCTCTCTTCCCCCAAAAATAGTTTTTGTTTAAGAAAAAAAAATGGGGAAAAAATTGACATTAGGGAATTCATAGATAAAAAAAAATGTAAGGATGGTTGTTGTTTTTTGTGTGGTCAATATTGTGTGTTACGACGACGATATTGATTCGAAAATAACAGTTTGAGGGTTAACCAACCCTAATATTCTTAATAATTTAATTAATTATATTAACTTAATTCAATTAAAGCAAAATATATATATATATATTATTAAGATTTTTAAGGTGAAGGAAAATTAGTATTTTCTAAGACTTACAAAAACAAACAAAAAAAACTGACTATTTTGAATTATTTGTAGAAATTTAAATATAGAGAAAAAGACGGAAAGAACAAAGGATATTTTTTAATGTAATTTATTTCGAATGAAAATTAGGTTAAAGTGAAATAAATCATAGCAAGGGGTAATATTTGGACTTGAAAAATTAATTATTCAAGTTTAAATATTACTCACAAAAAGTTAGGAACGGGCTTTTTTATCTTCTTTGAAAGATAGAATTTTGAAAAACCTATATTTTTAATAGTTAGTAATAACATAAGTATAAAGTTTCATTTAAATCTTAAAAGTAGATTTCAAACTCTTTAAAAAAAAAAAA
The DNA here is from genome assembly GCA_034780655.1 of Idiosepius hallami. Taxonomy (NCBI): domain Eukaryota; kingdom Metazoa; phylum Mollusca; class Cephalopoda; family Idiosepiidae; genus Idiosepius; species Idiosepius hallami. The sequence continues at coordinate 8,301 of JAUZSX010292520.1, forward strand.
AACACAAAAAATTACATCCCTTCCCCCCGAAAAAAATATAGGGATTAATTTAAATATAAATAATAACGAACATTTGTTTGTTATTCTAGCTGTTACGAGAATTTAATTTTCCCCGTACAAACGGGACGGTCGTAGTCACAAAATTAACAGAGAAAAAAAAACTTCACACGTGATAGAAAATTGAATTAAAAATAAAATATAATGTACCTTTATTGACAGAGACATAAAGCAATTTATGAAAAAAGTGTTCATAGCAAGCAAAATGAATTCCAAGTTTTGTTTATTTCTGACACTTGAGAAATAAAACTTCACGAAAATCCATCAAAATTGTTTAGCTTATTCCTTCCTTTCAAAAACTAATTTTTATATTTTGAATTATGAATACAGGTAAAAAATATTTTTCTTTTTTTTTTTTTTACTCATGACGCGTGAAAGTGTCAGAAGTTAACATTTTTCATAGATTGCTAAAATATCTTTTAAGAAAAGATAAATATATATATTTTTAAATATAAAAATGACCCCAATCAATCAGTCCACGAAAGATTAGTCCAAGTCCACTCCAGTCAGTCCACTCCACAATCCAGCCCACCAGTCCCACCCACACTTCCAGCCAGCACTTGTTTTTGAAAGTTACAATTTTATTTTTTAGAATGACAATAGAGGTGGAAAAACTAATTAGTTGGGAGAGTGGAGGGAGTAGACTTACTTTTTAAACATGGGATTAAAAGATACATCTATTAGAGCCTCAATTTCTATTTGCTTACCTTTAACTAAAAACAAAGTTTACAATTCAAAAAGGGTGGCTTAATGGTTGTTTCGTTGGTTTGGTTCAGGTTCACTTGTTACCCCAAAATTGGGGACCCCCAGAAATTACTCACCAGAAAAATACATAATGATTAATAACTATCATCATTTAACTTCACGAGCCGGTCATAAGACGAATAAAAAAATTTAAAAATAAACAAACGTATACAATAAAATGAGGTTTCAAGTAACTTCTCATTTTGTTGGCCGACTTACCTTATTATTTTCCAAGGCTTGGACAGAATGAATATCCTTAGCAGCAAAACAATTTTGACATTTACTTTTATGAAAAATATTAGGTACAAATTTCCTGCATTTTGAAGCCATTTTTTACAAAAATAATTGTTTTGTTTGTTTTTTGTTTGTTTTTTCGAATAGAAAAAATTCTCGTAATAATCAAATCCAGTTTTGTTTGAATTCTATAACCCCCTTAAAGAGGTCATGTTGTTATTTGCCTCGTTGTGTGAATGAAATAATAGAAAATATTGACGAATACTGAGAGACAGAAGAATATTGTTGTTGTTGTCGAATGAAGGTAAATTTTAAAAGACGAAGAAGATTCATTTCTACTTTTATTCGTAAGTAGAATAAAGAAGAAGAAAACTGCCTTTAAGGGATCGTTCCTGCTTTACGGGTTGGGTTTTCTTCTTCTTTATTCCATGTGTTTTTTCACGTCCTCTCGGAGTGTAACGACACAGCGAAGTGGAGGGCGAGAGACTTAAAATGAAATGAAATGAAACGAAACAATTATGTTGTTGTTGCTGCTGCAGGTACCCCCTGTCTCCCTGTCTCCCTGTCTTTCTTTCTCTCTCTCACCTTCTATCTGTACACTTATTATTCTTTTAGTCGATCACACAACAACACCAACACCAACACCACACCACAAGTCTCAAAGTCTGTTCCTCTTTCTCTTCTTTCCAACAAACGTAAATTTAGTCAGGGTGAAAAAAAAAAAGCTCTCTAGTCAAACTTATAGTAAGTAGGTACGTAACGTAAGTCATCCACTACTTCTTTCTTTCCTTCGTAAGCTACCGGAGAAAAAGATAGAAAAGAAGAGGCAACTCACTGCCAACTGAACCGGTTAAGGGGAAAACTTAAAACTATCACTATAGGAAGTAGCTACTTTCTTTTGGTGTTTTTTAGCTTTTAATTTTATTTTATTTTAAAAATAAGTCATCATAAATATAATTTTTCATCGAGGTAATTTTTCTTTACATAAAAACATGTTAAACTTATTTTTCTCGCTATGTCATTTTTTTTAATGTTCGATAGTTTGTTTAAATTTATCTGGTTTAAACGTATAAAATGACTGACTGACAACTTACTTGTCCCCTTCCTTCATAAACATTGTTGTCAATTCAATTTCCTCTATTTCTCTCATAGAGTTTGTGCGTGCGAGCATGAACAAACGTATCGTTATTTTTAAATTGTTCCCATAAATATGATTTTTTTTTTTTGGGGGGGGTCTATTCGAAGATAAGGTAGAGGGACCCAAAAACCAAAGTAGGTGTTTGAGGTCATTTTTACTCCTTTCGCTTTTTTGTAGATTTTCTTTTTTAAATTAACCCTTAGAAACCTGACTAAGCTAAAAATGACCAACTAGTCACTCAGACAACTATTACTGAGGAAATATCGGTGTGTCTTTTTTCTTTTTTTTTTTTTTTTTAAACTTAGGTCACCTGGCGGGGTGGCTATATATTGGCCTTTTGTAGGGTTAAAAAATGAACACCTCCATCCCAGGGTTCAGGCTGAAGTAAAGAGTACCTAGTTGGTAAGTTAGAACTTGAAAGAATCTCCTAAATTTCTCAACATGCTTGTTTTGAAACATTAAAATTATATTATCTATTTTCTTTCAGAAATTTTAATTTTATGAAAGTAAACTAAAAAATATGATTTAAAAGTTTTAGTTCAACAGACTTTTAACTCTTTAAACCCAGAAAAGCCGATATATCGGCCTTGCAACTTAGGGTAAAATTCGATACTGCAAAATTACCAACTATCCAATAATCAGCAGAGCCGCTTTGTCGTTCTATTAGAAACATGGATGTAGGGTCCAAAGAATAATTTTCGTTTTTGAAAAAATATCTAGCTATTAAAGATTATCACTGGAATGTAATGAATGAATAATCAGTTTTGAATAACTTGACCAAACAGTGCTCTGTGCGGTGTGCGGTGCGGTGTGCGGTAGGTGCTGGTGCCTGAACAAAAATAAAATTTAATTTCAAATTACATCAAATTTGAAACCCATACGATTATTAAAAGACCTGACCCACCCACCCACAAAAATATCACCCTGGGGAAAGTGAGAGCAGTCAGTAGTATTCTTTGTTCTTATTGTAGTTTAATTGATCCCATACCAGAAATTTTACCCTAATAATTTTCATCTGGTTCCAGACCTCCTTATTGCTTAGATTTGTTGTAAGTATCCGGACTCGGCAATGAAGGGGGAGGGAAAAACTTTCTATGGGATCTCTCTCTCTCTCTCTCTCTCTCCCCCCCTCTCCTTCTTCTTCTTGGAAGTAGAGACAAAGACAGTGGCATAGCAAGGAAGGGGCCGAGGGGGCGGTTCGTCCCGGGCGACACATGCCAGGGGCCAGGGGACGGCATTTTGAGGGGTTAAGAATAGATAAAAAAAAATAATATCAAAAAGCTAAAAGAAAATCTGAAATTCTATAACTAAGGTTTTAATTTAGTGCGTAATAATAATATTGTGTTAAAAAGGATTTTTTAAACTGTCAGTCCAATGAAAATAATTATTTTAAGTTGTATATAATTTGATCCTTGATTGTAGTTTCATGAAAATAAATATTTTGTAATTTTGAACGTTAAACTTATTATCAGTAAAGTGGGACAGGGGGCGCAAATCTAAACGACCGCCCCGGGCGGCAAAAACTGTTGCTACTGGGCAAAGAGCAATAATCACAGCTATTACTTTTCTTTTTTTCGTCTAATGAACTTTAACCAACCAAAAACCCCATAATTAATGGAACTGAATAAATTATTGTGACTTTATGAAGAAGGGTGCCTGCCTGTTGCCAGCAGCCAACAAAATAACACCGTGTAACCAAAACCGAATGTCAAGGAGATCAGATATCCAATAATAAATTAATGAAATTATTATTTTTTCTTTAATGAAAAAACAGTAATTAATTATCCAAATGTACACAAGTTTAAGCTTTTGCGTCCTTTTACCCTACTTCAGGTCACGTGTCAACATTTAAAGTGTCTTTGGAGCTTTCATGAAAACTGCAGACAAAAACCCCTAATAGTTCCAAAACAGGCAGACAGAAAGACAACACTCAGCAGAGCTCAGCTCAGCAGCTACAACTCTACTGGTATCTGTACTGCCGGTTACAGTGCCAATTTTAGATTTTTAAGTGAGATTTTCATTTAACTAATCAAATCAAGAAAATAATTCGAAATATATATTTTTTAAGATACCAAAATGTTGACCATCTCTCTTGATGCAATAAGAATTATTACCGGTTTTAAATAAAAGAATCAATTTGAAAAACAATTCTAAAGTTATTTCCATAAACGGATATGGATTTTTAATAAATGTCTCAGAGAATTAGTAAATATTATTTTCCTATTTTCAGTTATAAGAATTTAATTCCTTCTTGTAAAAAAAGAATCCTATGTTGGGAATGTAAATATTGTATTATTCCATTTAATCTATGAATATAATGAAATTTTTATTTAGAAAACTAATTATTTTCTTGGCTGAGAAAAAACTACTTCATTAACAGAAATGGTTATAGCAATTATGACGAAATTATTTAAATAAAAAGATAAAATGGGTAAAATTTATATTTATTTAATTCAAATTCCAATTCTAAGGGAGATAACTCAAACCTTAGTTGCGTTAAAGTTTAACTTCGTTATTGTTGAGTAATCACGGATTATTGTCTTGACTTTCTATTCAAATAAACTTTATTACCGTAGCTTGAAAAGAAATATCTTGGCAATCATTTTTTTTAAGGAGACACCTTATGTACTATCGTAAACGTCATGTTTTTTTTGTTTACTATAAGGAGAGGAAGTCTATGAAGAAGATGAGGATTGAAATCCACACAAAAAAGAGTTTGGGTATTAGTGTGGCCCACTGGCCCACATCTTTGGGAACTTTAACGCAAGTGTTCTTTTTTAATTTTTGTGACACTTTCAGACCAAGATTCAGAGGTAAGGAACATGTAAGGTTGTTTCAAGCCCAAATTTATATAAGATTTTGTTACTTGATGAAAACCTGTTTTCCTCAATTTATTTCTATAAAAGTCTACAATATATTTGTTTTTAGACAAAAAAATTGTGATGCAAAACCTTGAAGTGAAAAGACCAATTCCTTAATCTCAACAATGTCTCACAATCTCAACAGGGTGGCCTACGTGGCCTAGTGGATAGACAATCTCACTTTAGAACCTTAGTATGCTGGTTCGAATCCAAGTTGTTCCTTCTACGTTAAGAAGTCAACTAATACCCCTGGGAAAGGTATGAATCCGTTTCTTCCCTCCAGCTGTGGATTAAATAGTGCAACTTGTGTATCAAAAAACTATGTGTATATAAGAATAATGTTTATCTAAAGTAGTTGTTCTTGGCATTAAAATGACCTAAAAGTGTTGATATGCCATTAAACACAAAACAAACACAATCTCAGCAATGTCTCAAAAATATATATATATAAACTCAAACCAAAGATTGGGTTAGGTTAGGAACATTTATTTTTAAGTATTGGTTGGTACTCATTTAAAGGAAGACTAAGTTTGAATTGCAATACAACTACATAACTTGGTAGTGGTAAAAGCAGAAACTTCTTTTTTTTTTTTCAATTCATTGTTGATAATAATAATAACTAGCAGAACCCGTGTAAATTCCACGGTAGTTGATAACTTCAACCCCACAAAAGCATAAGCCTTCTCATCATA
>JAUZSX010292531.1:0-14025 GCA_034780655.1 Idiosepius hallami
ACAATTATTATAACAAAGATTTATTTTCTTCAAAAGTATATATATATACTCATATATATACAAATACAAATATATTTGCATATGTTTGTATATATGGTCTTTGATCGAAGGCTCAAGAATGTTTTTTTGGGGGGCAACTTGCCTTTTTAGGGAAAAGGGCCCCCCCCCCTCAAGCTGCATTCTGCAACGGCCCCTCCTGCAAGATGGCTAAGTACGGCACTGAATAAGACTCTGGTAGCCTTCAGCAAAACCCAAAGTGATTAATGCTGTTCACCTGACACAGAATGTTAAAAAGCTAGGATTTATAATTGGCAACAGAGAAATAATTGCCGACTCCTTCAGAGTTTTCTAAACGAAGAAATTTAATTATTATGGACTAAATTTCATAGAGTTTTTTTTTTTTTTGAATAGTGAGAAAATCTATAAAAAAAATGTTTCATTTTAATTAGAAAATGATTTCAAAAGGAGAAAAATTAATTAATATAAGAATTTTTTTTTTCTGTTTAAAGTGTTGTAAATAAGGTTAGGCATTATTCTATCCTAGTTTATTATATTCTTGTTTGTTATCCCTAATGGAAAGCTATGATATTTTGGGAAGCATTGAACGATCATTACTTTTGCAAACACGGAACTATATGTACTTTGATAATCACAGAACTATCGGCACTTTGGCAATTACAGAACTGTCAGCACCTTGAGAAACACAGAAGTTTTCCTAATTCTACAAGATGAAACAAGTCCAAGTCATTTATCTCTAAATTTACAAGTTGTCTTTCTGCGTGAAACAGTTGTTATTCCCTCTCAACCAGTCAATCAAACTTGCCAAGTGAAGTACATAATGCAAGTTTATAATCAGTGAATGTTCCAGATTGAATTTTTAAACAACACTCTTGGTTGGTTCTTTGTTTTTTCATTTCTTCTTTTTTTTTTTTTTTAAATTGTTGATTTTGGGTTCAGTTCATAAAAAATAAAAATCAACTGAGCTGGTGTTTAATCACTAGGAATAACTTGACCTGAGAAGTTAAGTAGTAAACAATGTCTTAACCTACTCAGGCTTGGCAACCCCTTGTTTTTTTTAATAGATATAGAGTGCTCCAAAATAACATTTACATGAATTATTACTTGCCTTGTTTATTGATTTGAAACAAGATTCATTTATGGAAAAGAAAAAAATTATATTTTTATTTTAGGGATGAAGCATCATAATCTGAATACTGATTTTATTGCAGATTTTTTGTCTTCATCTTGGTAGTTTTTGTTATTTCTCACGACGTTTCAGCCTCAGGTGAAGGAGTCAATTTTCTTGGTTTTGAAGCTCACAAAACAATCCTCCAGCTTTATTTTAAAAAATTTTGCAAGTCTCAATATGAAAAAGAAGGAGTTTTTGTTGATTCTTAACCTCATAAAAAACAAGCCAGCATTACTTTTAATGATTGCAAGTCTCAATATTAAGGAGTCAATTTTGTTGATTCTCAGCCTCACAAAATCAAACTTGCATTATTCTTAAATAATGTGGATCTTAAAGAAGGTGTTATTTTTTGTTGATTTTTCCCCTCTCACCAAGTGCCAACCCAACTGCAATTGTTCACAAACAAAAAAGGTTAAACATTTAGCCTTTTGTTTCAACAGAGGGGAATTATTTTTGCATCATTTGAAAATCAAATGGAAATTATAAAAAAAAAATCAATAACTCACATATTTAAATATTGGGAAGGTGGGAGGGTGGAAGCAAGGAATCAAACCCTGCAATAGAATTCCACCCAAGTACAAATAAAAGGAAAAAGACATTATACCCCCAAGAAATCGGTTGGGGTGGTGTTGAGGAAACAGAAAATAACCCTTCAACATTTTCTTAAGAAGGCTGTGGGTGGAGGGGCCTAACTCTTTGCTGATATCAATAGGTTGGGGTGGTTTTTGCACAATCAACTCTCTACTTAGCAATGATCATGATGATGATAAAGGTTGTGCTGGTGCTACACTCTATTTAATAGAATGTGTGGAGTGGTAGGTAGGTGATCCATTACTTAGGGTAATGGACCACACACAACTGCAAAGGATGGAACACTACTGCATGGATCCAAATATTGTAATCCAACCTAGAGATGGAATTTGCTTTAAAAGAAGGATTTATTGAATGAACAAACTTCTTCCTTGTCGGCATTGAATGCCCCATCATGAAACTCTTTCATAATGATAAGAATAAACACCAAACCCTTTCAAAAAAAAAAAAATACAACAACTAAAACAAATAATCTTCTTCCTCCAAAAAAATAATTAAAGATAAACAACCATCTTAATAAAAAAATAGATAAACAAACAAAAGAATAAAAACATATCAAAACATAAACAAGCAAAAGCTAAAACAAGTAAACTAGGTAGAGAATTTTTAAAACAGTTTTTAGCATTGAATGACTTAATGAGAGTCGATATGCTGGTTAAATCAATCAATCAATCAATCAAAATGATATTCAATGAACTGCCGAATAATAAAAGATATTCAGTTCTTTTGTTGAAATCAAATTATTTAATATGGAATTCATAAATCAGTTCAAGATATAGAAATAAGTTAGAAAATACATAAAACAAGGATATAAGTAATGTTAAGATTATTTTTGGTCTATTGAGACATCTTTCCTTCTTCTTCCTCCCCCCACTCTTTAGTGTATAACTCTATGGTTTATCTCATTATTATCTATAGAGGGGTGACAAGGTTTGCACCAATCAGAAGGCAAAACTGGTTAAATATTATCTATAAAAACACCAGGTCTGTTTATTCAACCTTGTCACTGCTATTGACACTTGCTGTTGCTCAGAGAGAGATTTGCTCATTGGATGATAAAGCATTGATCCCTTCCTGGATTTTGTTATCTACAGTTGAATACTCTAGCCTTCTGGATATAATTGCCTACATTGTCAGACTTTGATATCGTCAAACATTTTCATATTGGATTAATTTATTTGCTCTGCTTCCCTTCGGATTTTGACTGGATTAACTTGCCCCTTTATTAACAGAAAAATGGCAAGCATTACTTCAATATATAATGTCGAAGAAGCTATAACGTTTTGGTTACAATTTTGCCAGGGCATATTTCATAATTTTTATTTTACTGTATCCTGAAGATTTTACTATAGCAATAGATGTTATGTTTTTAAGAAATTGACTTTCATTTCTTCTAATATATATGCATTACTAGCTGTAGTTAAATGGGGGGAAAAGAGTGGTCCAAGGCATGATATCAAAGAAGTGCTGATACCAAACAAATTTTTTTCAGCCAGGCTAAGTTGCAAAAAAAGTCTAAGAATAGGATTTATTTATCATATATTTTTATGGAATTACATGATTACTGAAAGGGCTTCGTTGTGAAGAAAAGGTCTAGTTTTATATGGGGTTTTGTCTTGTTTTTTCCTAATTTGATACGTCTCCTAAGTTATCTCACACCTCCAATAATCAAAGCACATAAAGACATGTCTGATAGTTGTGTTGCTATTGTGAGCCAGATATCTCTTCATAGCTTCAGTTTGTAAGGGCTTCTTGCATAAGTCTTTCCGGTTGGTATGGAGCAAGGTTTCCCAACCTTTTTTGGTGAATTCTCAGATACCTTCTAGTGCTTGTTTTTCAAAGATTATCTTCATTTCTTCGTCACATTGTAATTCAATGATAATTTCTTGCAAATTAACTTTTTGTTCTTCTATTTTATGCAAAATGTTACTAGAAGCGCTCAGTCTTGCAGGGACCCTCTATGCGATAAATTTGGCCACCACCAACCTGAAGTCTCATAACAGCCCCCTGGTGTGCAGTATGGGGAGCCCAAAGTTTTTCACAATCTTAGAGTATGCTGATGGTGGTGGTGTTGTCCAACCAGTTTATTAATGGGGTTTTATAGTGGCCCCTCTAATCTATTTCAGAAGTAATGTTGCAATCAATTTCAAACCTTCCTGATCAATTTCAGGAAGCTGCATAGGTTGGTGGTAGGTCAGTGGGTTGGTATTGAGAGAGCTACCGTGGTGACTTTCTAGCTGTGACACAACACAAGTCTCATTTATTTTTTAATATATGTAAGTGACTGATTTTTTTTTATTTTTATCTTTATTTATTTATTCTGCTTTCAAAAATGAATCGGCCCAACCCTTTTGGGTCCTGACTGAGCAAAATTACCAACTAATCAATCATAGGTGTTCCATTAGAGGACCATATTACGGCCAAAATATTGGTGTCTTTTGCCTTAAATCACCAGGGCCGATGTATCGGCTCTTTAGGGTTTAAAGGATAAATCAATTTGTATTTCAAATTTGGTATAGGCAACTGCATTCAGGGACAGAAAATACAATGGGCCTCTTCTTCTGTATTTTTTATCCTTAAATGTCACAAGTCTGTGCAGAGAGCACTGCAGTGACTGCAGTGCAGCAGCAGCCATGCATTTGGCTTCTTCACTATGCCCGGTAGTCAGCTACTGTCATTAGGCTCATTAAGATGTGCAGGCAAAGCAGAGTGAACTGAACTGTGAAACGAGTCAAAATGCTTGTATCAGAGTCAGAGTATATACCAAGGAGATTCTTTGTAATTTTATTGGCAGCTAGGCGGGCCCCTTTGCAGTGTCGGGCCCTCCGGCATAGTCCGATTGATCGATGGCAGTTCAGTCTCACCCTGACTGTATCCATTCTCCATGAAATATCTATAAATGAAAACAAACGTTTTCAAAGGGCACGGAAATTTTTGGAACCTAAAACCAAGAACGGGTTCAATTTTTATTAAAAAAAGGGGATCTAAAGTCCGATATTCTTCTCCTGCGCATTTTTTGGCAAAATTAGCATATAATAATAATAATATGCTAATTTTTCAAAACCAACGAATAACAATAATATGCTAATTTAGCAAAGAAATAACGAAAAATAGAATATTTGACATAAATTAATCTTTAGGGTTAGGCTTACCAAAATGACTTAGCAAAATGATAAACTAGTCACTTAAATGCGTTATCTTAGACGACTAACGGCAGAAATATCGGCGTGTCTTTTTTACCTCAGGAAACCAGGGCCGATATAGCGGCCATCTAGGATTGAAAGGGTTAATCCATGAAACCTGTCAATAATAGTAATATTTAAGTTTGAAGTACTAATGAAGTTTGTTTGGGACCAGGGAGTAGGGACCACCACCACCACCAACCACCACAACAGTCATCACCACAATACCTCCATTATTTTACACCCACTTACGCACGCGCTTACACCGGCTTCTGTACAAAAGTTCAGGCATGCCGCATGCATGCGCGCGAAATTTAAGGGTTTTTTTTATAAACAGGGGAAAAAAGGAGCAGAGCGAGTGTGAGTAGTTTGTGCCCTTTTGTGCCTGTGTGTACTCTGCCTGGCCACGTAGTCCCCGCCTCTTTCACATTTAATGTATTAAATTAAGTTTAAAGTTCGGTACGGTACGGGGAGTCAGAGTACGATGCAGAGATGAAGGAAGACAACATCCCGGTGCCCCCAGCTGCGGTTCGTAGTAACTGACACTTTTACAACTCTTTAAATGCATGCATGATATCAATATTAACAGCAACAACAACCACTACCATCGCATAAACAAAAAGTAAAAGCACGCAGGGAGGGCGCATATTGCGCACGCGCCACGTTGCGTCGCAGTCGCACTGCGGCGGCACAGAGCAGTGAGTGCACCAGTCACCACCACCAGTGCAGTGTGGCAGTGCAGTGCACTTTCACGCTTAACTACCGCTGTGTGTGCCACTCCACTTCACAGATTACTAACACAGACACACACACACGTCATATCTGATCAAAAGTAGTTACGGTAGTTAGGTACAGCTAACAGACACTTATTAAACTTCTTTAAACCCTTTTTATGCTTTCTTTTTCTTTTAAAGAAAATGTTGTTGCAATGCTAGCGGAAGAGGAAAGTACACACCAGCCAGCAGTCAGCAGACAGTTGCTGTTTTACCAAGTTTCGATCAACTTATTCTCTCTGGCCTTCGTCAGGTGAACCGCGACCGGTGAGCGACCCTGGATTGGAACTCTAAAGTTAACCATCCCCAACAACAGCAACCAATGCCTTCCATAGTTAGTTGTCCTGCAGCTGTTTTTGTTTCAATGTTGCATGTTATTGCAGTATTGCACTGTCGTATACACCACACCACCACACCAGTGACCACACACCAGTGACACACCACCAGCCAGTCACTATGTAAGATGAGGACCAGGACCAGACCAGACCACAACAATAACATTAACAAATACTTACAGTTCGCATATAAATGAATACATAATCCACCCACCCACCACATCTCAAAGAATTCCTAAATAAATACAAATATTGTAAACTAACGTGTTTGTTATGCCTCTAGCATCTTAGAACACAACAGCACTTTCGGTGTGTGTTGTTGTTGTTGGTAATTCCAATAGTTCTTTTTGTTTTGTTTTTTTGTTTTTGTTTTTTTGTAAATTTCGTTATTTTTTATATTTATTTATTTGATTTATAACTATTATAAAATCGTTATTAGGTAGGCTTCTATTGAGATATAAAGAGCAGTAGCCTTTTTTTTTTTTTGGTAAAATGACGGTAATATATGAATACGCACTCTGATCGTTGTCCATAAAATTCTTAATTTGACCCTAAACTACAACCTGGTACCAAAAATCAAAGTTGAAGTGAAATTTTGCATGGGCTGGAAACTCTACTAGGGCTGTCTGTTGTACTGTGTTTACAAGAATAAAAGCATATCAGAGCCTTATTAATAATTACACAATTAAAAGAAATGGTGAAATTGAAAAATAGTCAAGTAACCACAAAAGCATAGCACTAGCACTTTGGCACGCCAATCCGTTGGTCCTACACACTCACACTCACTAGTGTGTGTACACAGCTGGGACAGTTACAGGAACAGGCTCTCGGATTTTTGAATTCTTATATGAAATTCCGAATCAGAGTGGTTACTTTTTGTACATTTAGACTAATACCGCTGGGAAAAGTATTATTTAACTCCTGATTCCCCCTAGCTATGGATTGTGTTATTTACAAAAATAATCATCAAACGACTCTTCTCGGCATTAAATGACCGAAAATAATGTTGATATGTCCCCCTCCCCCCGCAAAAAAAGTATATCACACATGCCAAACGGGCGTGTGTGTTGACTTGACTTGATGATGAGGAGGCAGCCAACAACAGCCCATATCGCAGCCAGCAACAAACGAAAGTGAATATGGTTTTGGACTATTCACTCACTGGAGCCGAACAGTAACAGCAGCCGCCGACTATCTAGCCATCCATAATCTGTCACGGAGATTTAAAAAATCTGAGAGAAAATTTGAGAAAAAATTTGAGAGAAAAAGCAGAGGTTCCAGCCGAACTGCCCGCCCGCCTTGTCTCTCAGTCTTTGCAACAGTCAACAACACGAACAACGACTGAGGAGAATTTCTGTCAACAAAGGCCGACCGACCTCTACTTGGCCCCCAAACGCACTCATACCACCAACCACCGATGATGATGCTCTTAGTTTGCTCACTACATTCTTCTCAGCCAAACCCTTTTTTTATTGTGCCGGCCGAGGTGCCCAAAACCAGAGAATAATAATTCCCTACCCCTTAAACTAACCCCCTCCAAAAGTCTGAAAAAACTAAAGTTGTTCGAGAGAGGCGGGGCGGGGTGACACTACCGAAAACAAAGTGGCAAGTAGTAAGAATTCCAGATCTACTTTTATTTAATTTGACCCCCCAATTGTGGAAGAGAAGAAGCGGGTTTTGTCGAGACCAGACGATATATTGTAATCTAGTATGGTCTTGGTTTTGTTTTACTTACAGCTAGAGCAACAACTGCATTGTCACTGATGATGATGCTATTGATTTTCGATTTTCTTGTATGTGACCATTTTCAATCCTCAGACGGTCGTAATTGGTTTTCTTGCTCACATGAGACTTTTGTGAGCGACCATATACAAATCATCTGTCGTATGAAACTAGATTTAAATGGCACTGGGAGGTAGGTAGGTTGCATACGACAGGATTTATTGTGAAGTTTTAAAAAATTGATAGAATAGTGTTGGTTTTGAAGAATGGAATGGAGTGGAGTGTGAAAGAGCCACTGTGGAGAGAGCCATCCTTACAATTTAGAAAGTTTGATGTTTTTTTTATCTGTAAATAATGGTTAAAACTTTTTGGGTACGGAACGGACACTGAGAAAATGAGAACGGTTAGTAGACTAAATTTTTAAATAAGATGTGTTTTTTTTGTGTGTGTGAATTCTAGGGCTTGTGGTGGACTACTGGGTGGTTGGTTGGTAGTTAAATGTGGACTGGTGTTGGTGTGGTGTGACTGGTGTGGTTTGGTGTGGTGTACTGACTGGACTATTCATCTTCATTGAAGTTTATCTTCGTTAAGATGAAAATTATCAATAAGTACGAGAACAGTTAATAATATGAAATATTCGATGAAAATAAAAAAAAGATTTAAGTTCTGAAACGAACAGTACAGTAAACAGAAACCATATCGGTTTTGGTTTACTAATGAACACTAAAATATAACAAAGCACAAGAAAATATAAAATACAACAAATTTCTGACAGAAATAAAACAATTTAGTTAAACAACATAAATTTGAAAATTTTACATTCAACAAAGTGTTAATTCGTGATTTTATTAAATGCAATCTTTCTTTCCAATAACATTGAAATGTTATTCGTTAATTATTCAGTTAAATAGAAAAATGCGAGCATGAAAAGTAAAATGATTAAAATTAAACTTGAAAAGGAAAGAAAAACTTGTTAGAACTGGAAAAGAAAAAAACAAGATATTCTAGTAAAAAATATAATAAATCTATAACTTAAGATATTGCAGCAGAATTTTTTTTTAAAGAATTCAGTTTAACATCGAGTTCTTAATGCTGCATTTTAAGTTATAAATTTATCATATTTTTTACTATCTTGTCTTTTTCTTTTCCAGTTTTAACAAGTTCTTTTACTTTTCGAAATTTAATCATAACCGTATTACTTTTCATGTTCGCATTTTTCTATTTAATCCATGATTTTTCCAGGCTTTGCTTTAAAATGGCATTTTCTTATTATTGCCCGGGTGGGGGTGCTGGCTGGAATTCCAAATTTTGACCCCTTAGTAGTTATTTTTGCGGATCAACAACAACACCAATTAAATAGTTTCTGTGGTTCAAATAACCTGTATCCCAAAGTTTAACTCTTTAGACCCTAAAGGGCCGATATATCGGCCCTGAAAACCTAAGGCAAAAGAAGACTATTTCAACTTTGATATGCTCCCTGGCTCCCCCCGATAGAACGGCTCTGAGTAACTAGTTGGTAATTTTGCTAAGTGTTTAGATCCAAAATTTGTTGGTTAGTTTGTTAAAAACAGTCAATTCTTATAACTTTGACCTCACTAGGGAGAAAAATTTTTGACAGAAAACCATTTAATAAGTATGCCCGTGTCTGTCAATTTCAAATGAAATTATCTAAATTTATCATGAAAAAAAATGAAAATAGCACCTATAAATAAATTGAGATAAAAATCTGAAAATAATAGGAAATAATCAAAGTTAGTGATTATTTTGTGAGGATAACTTAGAGAAAAAAAGTTTGTTTTTTTTTTTGGTAATTTTAAAACGCGCGAAGTTAAGTTTTGTTTGAAAACCAATTAATAGGGCGAGACAATTGCTTAGATATTCTTTTATTTGTTTATATTGTTATTTTTTTTTTGTTTTAGATTGTATGTGGTGTCACTGGTGTGTGTGTGCGTGTTTTCGTTTCTTGCCATATTGTTGTTTATTTTTTTCTCAGAGTGAGGGAGGGAGGGGTTGTTTGTAGAGATTTAAAAACATGTACATCAAACATAAAAAAAACACAACTGATTAAAAACAAACAAAAAAAAAACGAACAAACAATAAACATAAAAAATAAAAGCGATATATTCAAAAAAGAATTAAATGCTAGGGTACAACCAAGGCCAGAGAGTCGGCCTTGGTACAACGGATAATCTCAACCCAAAACATGTGTGAACCGAAAATGACCCCTAAATAAATCACTAACTAAACTAGACTTACTTCCACACAACAACACAGTCATAACACACACCTTACAGTGTTCGATTTTATTGTAAAGCATCTTAAAAACAAAACCAAAAAAATCGACCAATTTGTTTATGTAAATTAATTTAAGTTAAAACGTATTTGATATTGAAAATTAATCTTTTTCCTCTTTCTTTTCTGCAATTTAAAACATAACGTAAAATTTGAAATAAGCCTCTTAGGCGTACAAAAAAGAAAAAAAAAGAAAGGAAGAATGAACGAAAGAAAGAATGAACGAAAAAGGGGCATTATCGTAACCGACCGTTTTTTACACATTCAAGGAATTCTTGAATTTGATTGACCGTAAAGAAACAATAATTAAAAAAAATGATATTTAGTATTTACCATGAGACTTAAAAAATAGAAGATGGTCTATTTAATTCCATCTTTTAAAAGAGCTTTTTGGAAAGAGGAGGACGTATAAATCTCTTTAGCCTTAATGAAAATCAAACCCTTTTAGATGTGTGTGTGTGTGTGGCAAGTGCGACTTTTGGAAGAAGAAAGCATAATAAATAAATAAATAGGTTTCAGTTGGCTTTTGTTTTTCTTTCATTTAACAAAACTGAAAAACGTGTGATTGTAAATACTACTATTACTATCATTACACTGTGACTTAGAGAGAAAGACACAAAACAAAAATTACAAGTTTGTTTATTTTTTTGTTTTTTTTTAAGAAAGAAAAAATGTGCAGGCAGCAGCATGCGTTGTTATGCATTATGCAATCACATGGCAATAAATAAAATCTATTTAATCTGACATTTTATTTTCATTGCAAAATGAAAAAATATATGCATTTTTGCAATATTGAATAAATAACTTTTTTTTTTTCGTTTCTTAATTACTGTTTTTGTTTCGATTTCATTTTTAACGGCATGTTAGCCTTAAGTAAAATGTGGTCGTTACTCGTTCTTATCAGAGCGATTTCTTTCCATTTTAATGAGCAACTAAAATATACGTGGGAAACAGATTTTTAGGGGAGAAATAATCAGTTTTTGAAAGGAAAAAAGGGCAAGGCAAAGGCACTGAGACAGACACTCACACTCATGTTTATTTAGTGCGTTTTCTCTGTGATGGTTATGGTACCCAACAACTAAAACCAACCCCCAATTCAATCGGAATCCTCACTTTGTCTACTACTACTACTATTACTAAACTAAAAAATAATGATTAAAATTATATTTCCTAAAAAAAAAGTTTTTTGGTGAAGTGTAGAAAAAGAGAAGAAGGTTTGGTTTGGTTTTATTTTTTCCATTTTTATTAAAACAATTTTAAAATCTTAAAAGTTTGACGGATATTAACAACATTAGAGTCCTTTTTGACTTCCAGTGGCAGTTTGGGTTTGCCCTTACGGGGAATTTTTTTTTTTGGGGGGCATAGTTTTTTGTTTTTTTTTTGGGAAAATAAGAGCCTAAAATTAAAATCATGGACTTAAATTTGGTTTGTTTTTAATTATAAGAAAAGTCAAGTCAGTGCACGCACGAACAAAAAAAAACTGTTTTGAACTGGACACCTTGAGAGAGAGAGAACAGATAAATAAATAAATAAATAAAGGCAAGAAGGAAGAAGAAGGCCAAGAAGTGCGTCTGTGTGTAGTCAACCCTCTCCCTAAAACTCTCCGTTAAAAAGTAGGGACACCTTAGCTGGTTGGAAACGAATGGAACAACAGAGAGGCACAACAACAGAACAAGGAAGACAATAATAGAAAGAAAAGTAAGAAGCTTTTTGAAAAAAGAATTAAAATAGAAAGTAAAGTTAAGACTTACTTCATAGTTTATATGGACTGTCTCCTCTCTCTCCAGTCTGTTAACAATATATCCCTGCCTTTGTAGGAAGGCACGTCTTATTACTGTGACTCCAATATTGGCAATAATCATGGAAATAGGTTCCTTCTTTCTTTCTTTGAAACAACCCGTTTTATTTCTTTCTTCTTTTAGGAATCGGTTCTTATTTTGCTTGTTCTTGTTCTTCGTCTTCTGCTTTTACTCGACTGCCAGCCTGGCTGATTTTTCTAAGAGGCACACGAAGGAAGCACTCAAGCAAGCAGGCAGTCTTTTTCTATCTTTTTCTATCTTTTCCTTACTTTTCTTCTTTTTTTTAAAAAATTCCTTTTCTTCATCTTTCTTTTTCTTCAGATTATTCTTTCCTCTTCTTCACTTTCTTTTTTTTTCTTCTCGTTCTTTTCCTTCTTTTTTAAATTCCTTATTCATCTCTTCTTCTTTTTTTTATCAAATTCTTTTTCTTTCTTTACTTTTTCTTTTTTTTTCCTTTTTTTTTCTCTCTGTCTTTCTTTTTCTTTATTCTTCTTTTCCTACCATTTTCTTCTCTTTCTTCCTTTTTCTTTTTAAGATCCTTTTTATTCTTTCTACTTTTTCTTTATTTCTTCTTTTTTTTCCTTTTGTTTTTTCTTCTTCCTTGTCTCCTTCAGCTCTTCTTCTTTAAATTCTTTTTTCCTCTTTCTTTTTATTTATATATTTTATATTCCTCTTTTTTTCTTCTTCTTTTTCCTTCCCATTTTTCTTCCGTTTTATTTCTTCTTTTTAAAATTCTTTTTATTCATCCTTCTTTTTCTTTATATTCTTCTTTCTTATTCTATTTCCCTTTTATTCTATTTTCTTCTTCTTTTTTATACCATTCATCTTTCTTTTTATTTTTATCCTTTTTTCTTTTTCTTCTTTTTTTCAATTTCTTTCGTTAATCTTTCTTTTCTTTATATTCTTCTTTTTCCCCCTCTTTTTTAATTCCTTTTAATTCATCTTTTCCTTTATATTCTTCATCTTCTTCTTCTTTTTATTTTCTTTGTGTCTTTTAACTGTTTTTCCCGACTTCTTTATATTCTTTTTTATCCTATCATTCTTTTATTCCTTTTTCTTTTTCTATCACCATTTTGACACCCTCAAGGCCAAAACGACCGCCAACGTTGTCCCTTTCCTTTTACAGACTGCAGACCGGCCCGCACAACAATCCAAATTTTCAAGGATACCCTTTAAGAAGCAATTTTTCCTGCTCAAAAACTAATCAAATCCGTCCCACAGGTTCAAATACCACATATAAAAAATTTCAAGTGTCTAATTCAAAATTGGGAGAGTTGTTTCGTTAGAGAACGTACTTCAAACACATAAAGTAACTTTTTTAATTGTCCGGCTTTGTCAGGACTTGCAACGAAAGTAGTTAAAAAGAAAATTAGAAAGAAAGCTGGGCAAATTTTGTTGGTATGTATTACCATTGTGCTATGCAAATTTCGGTGGTCTGAATGCTTTAATCAGTGCTCACTTGTGAGTTTTGATTTTTTTTGTAATATAAATGTATACCATAGTTTGTTTAAAAACATACGACAAAATCGAGGGGAAAGTCCGTAGGAGTAAACTCAACTGACCCTTTACCTACATTCCAAAGAATCAGGTCTAAAATAATACTATCTATACAAGACATTAACTGTTTGTTCCTTTCTTTTCCCCTGTACATTTAAACGTCAGTCAAAGAACCGCTATCCCAAAATCTTCTTCCCCTCCCACTACTTCATTCCCTTTCTCTTTCTCTGAGCAATCTCTGACCTACCAGCAACGAAGACAAGGAGTCAGTACCTTTTTAGTATCCCAACCAGTAACGCGTGTCTACTGCTAGTGGTTTTACTGAACTGAAGGTATTCACACCAATATTTAAAGATAAATAAAATAAAGATGATTTTTCAAAGGTTAATATTTGTATTCTCATTATTTTTCAGTCAGGTCATTTCATGAGCTACTGGTACCACATAACTCAGTACCACCTGCCGCGTGGTTAGGCCACCGGCGACTAAATTGTTTTCCCAACTTTGGTGAAAAGGAGGCTAGTTTCCTTCAGGGATTCAAAATAATTTTAAAAAAAGATGAACCTCATTTTGTGGTCAACGGTCAAGTACCACGATATATATATATATATATATATATATATATATATATATATATATATATATA
>JAUZSX010292542.1:0-14024 GCA_034780655.1 Idiosepius hallami
AAACTATAAAAAAATAGACCAGACGAAATTAAAAAATATAGCAATGTTCTTTTTTAATAAAATTGCTTAAAAGAAATAATACATACATATATATATATATATATATATACATACATATATATATATATATATATATATATATAGTATGTGTGTATGCATATGTATTTCTTATTAGTTTTTTTTTCAATAATGAAATATTAAGTATTGGTGACTAATTTCAATATTAATTTTTTCCATTGAAATTTCGCTTCATAATTTGATTTATATTCGTATTATTCTTATCTCAAGGATTCCAAAAAAAAATAATTGATTTATATTGTTCTATTTTTAGGAAATTTGCTTTTTCCTTCGAATTTATCATAGCTTTTCTCTTCAAATTAATATAATTTTTATCGTCATTCACTTATCAGCCGATTCGCATAATTATATTTACTTTTAAATTCAGAAAATTAAATTTTTAATTTCATATTTGTAAATTAATAGATTCTTTATCGTTTCCTAATATTGATTTTTTTTCAAATTAATTCTAAGAACTTATATATTTTATTGAAAATAAGTTTGTTTTTGGTACTTGACAAAACTATGAATAATAAAATATCTTTAAAAATCCTTAATATCAGAAGATCAATATATTAATTATTATTATTAATTATTATATTATGCACTGCCAATTTCAAAGTTTTAGAATGTATTTATTTCTTAACTAGGGCGATATTTTCAAAATATGCCATGTTAGGAGACTTGATTATGATGTTAAAGTTTGTAAAGTCTTGTGTTTGTTTGCAAAAGTATAATGTTATATAACTGTCATTGAATGGAAGTTTCTAGATTTCATTATCATTGTTGTTGTTATTTAATTCTTTTCTATGTCCAAGCCATTTCTTGGTCATTATTATCTTCCTGTTTTAAAACAGAAGTTTTGTGGCCTAAGAACTAAAATATTCCTTTGAATTTAACTCTAATAGTACTTTTAGGCTATATGTTTCTTTTTTATATACACATCCCTGCGTTGTGTTTTCCTTTTTCAGACATTGTACTTCTATTTTTTGCTGCTAGTCTCAGTAGCTTTTCGCTAGATGACTATTCCTTTTGTAATTTGTGCAGATTACATGAAACAAAATATTCCTCACTTTTTCTTTAAAGTGCATTTTATTAATACCTGTTTATCTTTTTATATAGTTCTGACCATAATAATTCAGTTATTCAAAATCCAACTAACCAGGTTTAAAACAATAATTTGTGTGTAATGAATCAAAAACTCCAAGTACGACAAGGATAATAGGTGATGTTCACAAATTTGTCACTTGCAGGACTTTCTATGTGCAATTTTGATTTCAGTTCTAAACGAAATTGCATATTTGTTACTTTCCTAAAAAAATCTAGAAGGTTACTCATTTGTATAAGAAGCGATTAATAAAGTATGAAAGTGTTGCTTTCTTATATTTGTTATTTAGAATATTTTCTAAATGACATGAAAGTATCCAACCTCTTTATAGTATTAACTTATTGCGGATTTTTGTCACATCTTGATAGATTACTAAGTTTTTATCACTATGATTCGGCCAAGTTTATCCAAGCCGTCTTCAGGTGGTAAAGCACAACCTTTGCATAGGAATGCTGAGTCTTGTAAACGTATCTTCAATGATCACTGCTTTCCGTAGTTGATGCCTTTTGAACCAGGTTGTTGAAAAAAATAAACCTCTGATCAGCTTAGTTAGGAATTTTAAAAAAATGGTATATGGGCTATTTGGACTTATAAAACTCATGCAATTTCGTTTATACTTTGAAAAATAGCAGCTAAGTAGTCAAACTTGAGATATTAGCTTTTTGCAACCTGGTAGCATCCACTGCGTGGCCACTTGGTTGGTGTCAATAAAAAACAAGTTTATTAATCTTTTTTTCAAATTATTACAATTTTCTTAAAAAGAAAGGAATCTTTGAATTACAAAAAATACACCTTGTCAAAATAAACACAAAATGAGCATCAATGCAACCCTCAACCGTGATTTGCAACAGCTCTGCTAAAGAAAAACAATTCTAGAAAATTATGTAAACAAATACCTTGATATGCCGTTATTATCTATGTAACCATTGATCCCTCTACAGTTAATGGAAATATCCTAATAGTATGACGCTTGAGCCTTTTTAACATCTTGCAATTAAAATAAAAGGCTTAACTTGAAACAAAAGGGTGAAGTTGAAGCCGACCAAGATTCGAAGTTGTTCGTGTGACATTTTTTTGAAACTTTGTGAAACCACACAAAAACAGCCTGTCATAACACCAGAAATGTTATAATTTAAAAGCCGTCTGATTCAGACGACAATTAGATTTTTGAATTATTTAAAATCTTTGAAGACACGCAAAGCCAAATAGTTTATTCTACGAAAACGTATTTACACTTTACAAAACTTTCTTTTGAAATTGCAATGGCCAGGAAAAATTCCACGAGCAGGATTGGAAGACTCGTAAAAATCAATATTTATAATAAAGCTTCCAATAGTTCTCAACAAAAGCCGATAGAGATCTACCATTCCTTGTATAGCTTTGCCTTTGGGATATGTTGTTTGGTTTGGTACTTAATACGTGCCTTGACATCGATCATGTCTGGAGCGTTAGACTCAGCAAAGAAAAAGTAGATAGCTGGATTAAGTATTGGGAAAAGGCATATTACGTGACAAGGCTTTGTTCACTAACTGCAAAATCAGAGAATTACCATATTTACCGACTTTTGAGACGCTCTGGAAGGAAACCGAGACATCTAAATAACGGGTATTTTCGAACTGAACTTGAAGCTAAAAACCTGAATCTCGCGACGAGAAATTGAAATCTTCTAAGTGTTGAGACGATTTAAAATCCGACTAGTTCTGCAGATAAATACATGGTTCAATTTCTTTGTTATGGTGTTAGATATATATTAGAAGTATTGCCCGGCTTTGCCCGGGCCCCGGGAATTTGCCATTATGGTAATTAAATGAGCCTATTATATTGGAAAGCAAGTAATTTTTAAAATTATTTCATTTCTAATGTCTCCCTTTATAATATAATAATCTTATTTTTAATACTATCTTCTATTAAATCTATTTTTAATGCTTTCTAATACTAAATTAATTTTTTAAGCTTTCTCTAAGATAGTTAAAGAACCCTATTACATGGAAAAGCAATACCGTACATTTGTAAATTTTAGTGATCTGAATCATCTTTTAATTCTTATTGAATTTCTTAAATCGTAATCATTCTACATATAAAAAAGATTTTATTTTTATTCTTTTTTATTTTGTGGTTTTATTTCTCAAAGAGCTACAGGGTGTATAGTCTATAAACATGTTTCTTTCTCTCTCTCTTTCTCTCGATAGATAGATAGATAGATAGATAGATGTTTGTAATTTACCACTAAGTTTGGTGTGTTTTATATTTCTTTAACAGCAACTCCTCTAATTGAAATGTTTTCATCACTTGAGACTATTATGTTCTTATATTATATCTATATTCGGTTAAAAATTGGAATAATTTCTATCGTGTATTGAAAGGCCAATAACAAAGAGTATCTATTCATGGCTAAAGATTATCAAGAGATAATTACATATCGTAAGAAAACAGCTTGCTCGGACGTATGGATAACTTAAAATTGGCAATACCAACCCGGAAGGCATTCGCGCTTTCTCATACCCTTCACTGCTGCGAAAATATGCGGCCGTTGTCAACAGAACGTGATTATAGACTTTTCGTTTCTTTCCACTTCCCAAAATGTTATGCTCTGTTTTTAGATTAATTACTTCGTTTCTTGCATTGCCGTTCAGTTTTAAACATAGCCTAATATTTTGAGGCATTTGATTTTACCGAATTATGTTTCGATCCTTGTTCCGTGATATTCAACCAGCGGACCTTGAAAAACAATACAGAAATATCTGGACTGCTTTTACGACAAAAATCTAATATAACTAGAAATTTAACAATCTATGTACATATGAAAATGAGATCGTTGTGCTTATATTAAATCCTACACCCTGCTGAAAAAAAAAAAAACTCAATAGTTATTAAAAACAATATTCTGTTCATGCATAGAAGTCTTGAGAAAATGAAACCATATTAGTTACTTTAATTTGTTTTTTTTTTTTTAAATATGATTTAGACCACTAAAATTTTCATATGTACCTTTCTAGGCTTCTTTAACTACCTGAGAAAAAAGCTATAGAAATAACTTTTGTATATAAAAAAAAGCAGGAGAAATGAATTGATATAAAAAAAATTAACTGCCTACCTATATAGCATGCTCCCTTATTTATGTTAGTTGCAAGTCTGCGTTGACTGACCAAAGCTGGGGAATGCTTTTAATTCATTAATGAAATGTAATCATTTTTAGCCAATGTGTGAATAATTTTTGTTTTGCTTAAGTACTAATGCAAAGAATATGTATCAGAATAAGTAAAATAAGAAACATTTTTCGGCTATAAATGACAGAAATGATTGCATGTGTTACTCCTTTTTTTGGTAATAATAAATATATCATTATATACTGAGGTTAAATTAAATTCCACCTATCAAAGAGCAGACAGGATATAATTCACTTTTTTTAGGACGTCAGACTCAACATATTTCCCCACTGTAAAATTGCGGACAACAGACGTGCTGAATTCACTGCTGTTGTTACAATTACTGTTACTATAACCACCACCACTACTACCAATACTACTGTTAGTGAAATATTTTGGATAAATTACTGTTGAGTAATTTTAATGTGTTTCATTTTTATATCGAAGAGAATGGCACAAGAATCAACAATTTATTTTAGTGAATTGTAACCTTTTTTAAAGTGTATAATTTTTAATGCACAAAACAATAAACTTTTTTAAAAAACTCAGTTTCTCACTTATTTTATGGTAGCGCCTATTAAATCTATAGCAAATTAAAATAGCTCCAATGTATTTTTATATAAACTTGGATTCCCCAGAATATTTCTTTTTTTTTCTATCTCTCTTTTGACAAGTTCTAATTTTGGGGCATTGAGGTTACCATAGAAATCCAGGCACATAAACAGAGATTGAAAATTAAGATATTTTTTTCATTGCTTTCATTCATTCTCATAAGATGTGATATTTAGAGTTATTTTAGTTAGCAATGAAAATTTAGGAAGGTGACCTTTTTTTTTCACAGAGATTCTAAAATATATTTCTTATTTTATATCATCTAATATTAGTATTAATAATCTTTTCATTGCTTGTTCTTGGAATTGATTTTGTTAAAGTGAATTTGATTAAAGATTGTGAAAAAAAAACAACAATAAATTGATCTATTCGAATAAAAACTTTGGTATTTGTCAGGTTCTCATATATATCTTTCAGAATATGCACCGTACAATATAGGGAGATCTATTTTGGTCGAATTGGTAGGAAGTCGGACTTCGGGATCGTAATACGCGAGTTCGAATCCAAGTAACTCTATTTGCGTTTTTTATTGGAATAATACCTTTGGGAAAGGTATGAATCCCTACATATAATTCCTTGCTTTGAGTTAAATAATGCTCAAAGTGTTATTCTAATAGCGTGTTGACCAAGAGAACGTCCTACCAAAAGTTATTGTTCTCGGCATTAAATAGTCTTAAAAAGTTTCGTTTTGTATGTCAAAAAATTAGACCGTTTGTAATTGAAAGCTTTTTTAATTGTCAAGCATATATAAGACTACCGGACACATAAAGAACAACAGCGTGAATCTTCAAGAAAATAGACCCAGCAGTAACAGATTCCATAAAAAACAAACTCACACACAGGGAGACACACATACGCACTAAGTTTGATTTACATAGAAGTTAAAATGGGCAGCGACAGTGCAGCATTGGTAAAAGCTCGGGCTCTGAAATCGTATTACGTGAGCTCATATCTCAGTGAAAATCATTACTTTCACTTTAGCAGCCTCGGGCAGATGGGGCTTGTTAACTCGGGAGAGCATCTCATTTAGTTGAAGGGTAAAACCAAATGTAAAAATTCCAGGTAAGAGCACGTAAAAATGGCCTTGTGCCAAACTTGGGTTAGCGCTCACCAAGTAAATATAATATAGAAGTTAAGATACGAGTGCTCCATACATCAAATTTTTAATATGATAATTTTTTTTTGTTTACTTAAGACATTCAGCCATTCAACCTCATCTCCATTTTTCTCTGTACAACGTTTCGGCTGATGTGACTTTTTTGATATTTGTCATGTCAAACTCCGGTATATTCTTGGATATGCAAACATAACCGTTTTAAGAAGAATCTGTAATTTGTCAGGAAGTTTCAAATAGTAGAGTAAAAGACGAATTATTGAGAAAAAATATATATTTTTTTTAAATTAAAAGTTTTTAGGTCATTTTAATGCTGAGAACAATTATTTATGATAAACGTATTTTTTATAAACACGTAGTTCTTTTGATATTTTAAGTTCCACTATTTAATCCATTGCTGGTGGGAAGATGGAGATTCATACCTTTGCCAAGGGTATTAGTCTACATGTCAACATAGACGGAATGACTTGGATTCAAACCCGTATACTACGGTTCCGAAGTCCGATTGCCTATCCACTGAGCCACGTCGACCTGAGAAAAATAGCATTCATCATGAAATTAAATGTCCAAAAAATTGAATAATCATATCAATCCATATATATTTTTTAAAATGACATTAATATTTATCTCATTTTTTTTCAGGTAAGTGCGTTTGTCGTATTTGATAAAAGTTTTAAAAAAGAAAAAAAGGTAAGTATGTATAATTTTTTTTTTATTTATATGAAAAAAAATGGTGGTTCAGAATGGGTAATTTTAAATCAATGATCAAGAAATTTTAGAAACTAGGACTATCATATAAAAAAAGTACTAATAAAGAAACAACTTTTAAAATAACATACAAATTACAGTTTCGGAAGACCACTTGCTGGTAGCTTCAGCCATTCTTATTCACAAAATTTATTCAATTGCTTGATATTCTTACGATCTTTTCAACTGATTCTTAACTTCAATTTTTTTTTACAGATTCCTAATGTTATTTAGGTCGGGTGATTAGCGAATGTGACAGAGACGTACTCATAACTATTTTTCAGTGTTTTTAGATCTTTTTTTATGTTATTTTGATAAGAAAATCCCAGTTCACATAGGTACGAAGTTGTACGCTGTTATCATGATTAAGAAATTAAATGTCTTCGTTAAAAAAGGAAATTAAATATTTTTCATCTATTATCTCTTCGAGGCACACCAGTAATCATTCCACGGCAAACAAATGTACCGTGGCATAGTTGTTAGGAACCACTGAGCTAGAACATTGTATAGATCACTAATCCCATTATTTTTAATGCATTTCATCGTTATTTAGGATTTGTGCTTTGGAATGATTATTTTGCAAGAAGATAAATTGAGATTCACGATTCAACAATCTTCATTGTCCCCTTGCTTAGTACAATCATCATCATCGGCGGTCACTTGTGTTCGAGTATGACTGTCCTCCGTTTCGGTTCCTATGGACCCTTTCGGGAAGACACCTGCGCGTGATGTCTTTCAACGTGGGGAGACTGATGCGGCCCCTTGGCAGGAGAGAACCACGACGACTGGAGGCTATGCTCTGTTGCAGCCTTCGGCCGCCTTCAGTACCGTTGTATCATTGAAGACATCATCTGCCACTTCCGCCGTTGAGGTCTTGCACTATTTAACCCATAGCTGGAGGGAAAATTTAGCTTCATATCTCTCCCAAAGGTATTAGTCAACATGTGAACGTAGACGGAATAACTTGGATTCGAACACGCATATTACGGTTCCGAAGTCTGATTGTCTATCCACTGAGCCACGTCGACCTTAGTACAATATCCACCTCCTATAAATCCTTTCGATTTTTAAAATGAGGCAAAAATGGTTAATTATTTACGTTACGAGCTATATAACGATTCTAACATCACTTAATTTATGAAACCAACTAGTTCTCCGAAGATATTTAGTATCACCACTCGTTGTTTTCCAATTTCTCAAGATAGCCCCAATTGTACTCACCGCCATATTTAGTTCTGGAGGTATTTTTGTGTACTCTTTTCCATATTTATGGCTTACTTTAATTTCATGGTGAATATCATTAGTCAATTCTTTTTTTTACTATTTTAAAACAGTTATGATTGAAGCAATATACACAGTGTCTGAAATATCTTATCAACTAACCTATATGAGGCCTGAAACATCGCATTACCTTCCAATTGGTTTAAATATTGTGTAGCAATATGAAATAATAATCTCAGATTGCTAAATAATTTTCCTTGTAGATAATTTGATTTATTTTTGCTCAGAAATATTTATCAATATCTGCTACATAATTTCTATCAGTGGTATTTACTATAAATGCGAATAGAGTCCTTTTAACAAATTAATATATATAAAGTTTAGAATATTTGGACAGAACATCTTTAAAAAAAATAACATTAAAAGAAAAACTCAATTTTTTTCAATGAAACGTATATATATACATATAACATTTATAAAATGTTTCACATACTTCTCTCCTTTATTATGCAATATAACTAAAATATACATCTTTAAATATCCTCTCTTTTATCTCATTTTGAGTCTAAGAAATTTCTAAACTTGCATATCACTTCATAGAATGAAAGAATATATAACACAATTAAAGTATCAATTAGATTTTTTTTTATGCTTAAAATTCTCCAGGCTTTATTTTAATTCTCATTTCAATCCTCATTCCTTTATTTTTCATTACATTTTTATAAATTCTACTTTTAAGATAATACGTGATCTTATCTTTATTTTTAATCTGATGTGCACACTACACACTATGCGAAACAATGAATGTATTTTATGACCGTCTCTCGTCATAGAAGGATAAGGAAATAATATAAGGAAGTCTCTGGCGCCATTCTGACTGCTGTGCATAAAATTTTAATTTAAGAATACACCAGTCGCCTTATAAACAGAACCTTACCTACACATACGTAACCTAACTAATTTTTTCGATGTCTAAGAATATCGGTTTTATCTTCTTAATGCTCTGGTAAGTTTTATTTATCTATTTATTTATTTTTTTTTGAAAGATAATAAATTTTGTTTTCATATAAACCACTTTCCTTCAGGAAAATCCCGTTAGAACAAAACGAAAATATAGAATTGGCCACTGGAAAGAGATAAAAATATTGTACACACATTTTTTAAATGTTTTTTTTAATTAAAGTTTAATCACGAGCAAGTATCCAGACAGGAAACCCTATAATAGAAAATTAAAGTAAAAAAAGATAAGAAAAATATCATATTTAAATATTACCCACTCCTACGAGGATTTGTTTAAGATGATATTAGCTTAACCAAAAACACACACACAAGTTAGCCAAAATTTGTGTTTTTGAAAGTTCTGAGAGTGGTATCTTGTTTTGTTTGAATCTTATGTATTCCTTTAGGATATTAAGGACTTTTATTGTGTTAAGAATTAAAACTCATAAATATCAGAAAAAACCTAATAGCTAAAATTCTTTAAAACTTTGTAAATTGTAATACAGTATGTCTGAAAGGATTGTGCAGCAGCAACCAATGTTTAATTCCAATGGAGGAAATTTCAAGTATTTCCTTTAAGATGAATTGTGTTACTGAATATATATGACTATTTTATTGGTAAAAATTGTATTCTCTAAATGTTTTCAAGTGAAAATAATTGTTTATTAGTTAAAGTTTCTATATACCAATAGGTCAAGGTAACTTTTTGAACACTTAGTATTTATGTTATTTCCTTTCTCAATAAAAATTCCGGTAAATAGGATTCGGCATTTATCGGAGAAAATGTTTTTTTCTCATCTATAACATATATCTACAAATATAGGATGCTCCGTTTAGAAAATACATCGTTTTGTTTTTTTTATTTATTTAAATCTTCGGTAGTTTCTGCAATAATTGTTTAAATTTAAATGCTTTGAGTACTTCGTTGTTTTAATTGAATTTCTAAAAGCTTCTATAAACAATTATCTTTCATATAAAAATTTAGATTGATCTGTCAAACAACAAATAATAAATCCAAATCTTTTGTATATTCTAATATCTTACTTTGCGTCCTAAGAACATGTAGGGTTCTATTAAAAACTCCGTATATAAGTAGTAGATCAGCAAGCAGCTTACGTGTCTGTGTATAAAAATAGATCTATATCCTTTGTTTACATTTAAAATGTCATAATAAACCCTTTTTTTCTTATGTTTTTAATATATGGTGTTCATTTTTTTAATCAAAGAAAACAAATTTATAAAGAAAATCAAAAATAAAATCACAAAGAAACGAATCTATTTTGATGGACATTTAATTCGATCAATTAAAGACCAGCTTTAAAAAATGATTCAACAAGAATAGAAGTCAGAACCGAACTAAATATATTTGAGAATCGGAAACAATGAACAATTAAAAAAAAATGTCTGAAAATAGTCAAGTCGAAATTATTTATTTTCTAAATCAAATCGGACTTTTATAAAAGTGGAAACCAATGCCAGGACAGTATGAATTCTATTTTCATTTCGCTCAACAGGATTTTTTTTCTTATCTCTTCTCTGCCAACCTAAACAAGGATCCACTGTCGATTAAAAAATCTTTTCTATCAATAGTAGCAGTTGTGAGCTAAAATAAAATCAAGGAATACTTTTTTTAGTTTGGAAATCAAAGTAGTTGGACAAATATAAACCACAAGTCAGTATTTTTTTACCACCAACAGTCGTTACATATGATCTAAAACTCGGATGCAAATATTGAATTGATTCAGCAGTGAAGATAGTAACATTCTAAAAAAAGAGGGGTGGAAATTTTACTTTTGTAAAGCTTGTAAAATTCATTTATAATTAGTACTTTAATTATAAACACTCGCACAAATACTTATGGGTACACGCATACTCACATATGCATTGTGCGGCTTTGCCAGGGCGTCAGTTACTCACCAATAAGGTAATTAAGGAAACCTAATATATAGGAAAGCAGTTAACTCATTCCTAATACTTTTTTATATTAAATTAATTTTTAAGGTTTTCTTATATTTAATTCAACTCTAATGCTTAATTAATTGATTTTTTATGCTTTCTTATACTAATTTCGTTTCTAAAGCTTTTCTTTAAGGTGATTAAAGTAGCCTTTTATAAAAAAAGCAATACACTTTAGTGGACTGAATCATTTTTTTTTATTACTATCGTACTTTCTTTTGCTTTTTTTGAAGAATTCTACGCATAAACAGGTTGTTCCTTTTAAAATACCTATTGTGGTTTTATTTTTCGAAGAGCTACAGGTTTTAGGGTTTCATACAAACATGACGATCTGGTTTTTATAGATATATAGATATTTTGTGTGTGACTTCACTTTCTGGTTGTATAGTTTATATATACACAAATATTGCACATAGAAGATCACTAGTAAGCATAAAGTTTAGAAATGGAAACTACTATGCAACACTAAAGTTTATTGAATTAAAATATATCCTATTTTAACTGATTTCGAACCCAACTCATTAGAAAATCATAATGGATTTTTATAAAAGGGAAACGTCTATTAAAGAAAAATAAGTAAATGAATAGCGTGTAATTATACATAGAGCTAGCAGATAATCCTTCTGTTTGCATACACACACACACACACACACACACACACACACACGCACACACACAAGCACACACGCACACATATGTATATTTGGTCTCCTTAACCCGAGAGAGCTCAACTAGGTGAAGGGGATCACTAAATGCAAAAAGACCAGATAAATAGAGTACGTAAAAATGGTCTTGTACTTAACTTGATTTGGTGTGCAATCAATTAAATATCATATTGTGTGAACTTACATAAGATGGACTTTCCCATCAGTCATATGACCAGCGAGCCTGTTGCCCTCACAGAGAGCCGCCCAGGGTCTCCAGATGAACCTACTAACCCTTTTTATACAATTAATCCTCAACTTTGATATAAATTACTCTTATCTTTCTTACCAAGTAGCCATGTTCCTTCTTTCTCCTAACTCAAGGCTACAATATTATAAAAACATCCAAACTTATAAAAGAAAAATATTCGGCTTCATTTTCTTTGTGTATAAAATAGATAAGTTTTGATTTTATTATCTAGTGATATCCAGTAATCAAAATGCACCCCCACTCTCTGTTCAATAGGAGTGATATTAATCTTAGGTACTTAGAATATGTAATACTTTTGCATATTGTAGGCTCCATAGATAGCAGTAGACTTGCCATTGGCGACACTAATCCGCATTTCCTAACCCAACTGAAGCTGGGATTTGGAAGCTGATTTCTATGAAATTGGTAGCACTGAAGCGTTCTTACTAAATTATGGTCATTAGAAGAATACTCTAAGTAAATAGCTATTTGCACAGACGTCACACTGTTTCCATGTAGATTACTGCAGTCTCGAACATTTGCAACTCAGATACAGCACACACACAATTCTATTTTAAAAACTAAGTTTTTTTATGAGTAACCTGGAAAAATTCTGCATGTTGATAAACGAGGCCTGTCATAAAAAGTTCATAGCGGATGTCGCAAAAGATCTATTTAAATCCTAAACTTCTGATTTTGATATTCACTCGTTCCATGTACTCCAGTTCAAGTCTAATACACGGTTCCGTTTACATTCGCCATGCTACGAATTATTGTCACAAACTGAATGAAGTAAAAGCCGTAGTATCTACCCATTAATAAGTTAAATATCTTTTGTGACAACAGACCTGGAAAATTTTGATATCTCTCTATTAAAATATAAAAATTATTTTGTTGTGGTTTTATGAGACCCTGCATCATGTAACTCTTCAGAAAATAACAATAGTATTAAAAATGATTCAGAATGCTAAAATTTGCATCTTACGGCGTTGCCTAAATATATTACAGGGTTCCCTAACTGTCATAAATAAAAGCTCTAGGATTGAATTTGGTCTAAAATGCACTAGAAATTAATTAGGTTTAAAAAATTATTAAAATGAATTTAGTATAATAAACATTATAAATGAATGTAGTGTAAAAACGGTATTATCAACATAACTCGGTGATCTAGAATACTTCGGGAGCATATATATTTCATAAGATATAGAGCAGTGGTCCCCAAACTGTGGTCCTTGGATCGGTACCGGTCGGTGAGGGTTTTCCAGACGGTCCACCGAGAACATAGTCACAAGAAAAGTTGATAAATTTGTTGACAAAATGCCTTGTTCTTAAATATTATCATTAAAAATATTAGCAATATCATGCCATAAATATGTTTATAAAATGTACTAAAATACACCAAATTAAGTGTTTCCCTGCAAAATTTTCTGAGGCCTTTGAGCAGACCCCAAACCCCAGCTATTACCAGTCTACTCGTTTCGCTCGCACCCACTAAATCTACCACTGAGCCTTCATCTAAGAACCCATTTACTAGGCTTCAGTATATGAAAGGTTGGGAACCACTGATATAGAGCACAGATCCCAACATTAAAATGAAAATAAATACAACTCACTATATATGAACATACAACTTATATTACTACTCTTGAAGGAACATTATTGGAGATTATTCGAATTTGATATAATTTTAAAGTGGTATAGATAAAAATTATAACAGTAATGCTATGGTTTTCAGGTGATTAAGTAGCAAGTTGCATTCTCTTTACGAATGATCTTAGATTACGTTGTAAGAATGTTAGGAGTCGCCTGCAATAGAACTACATCCCAAGATCTTTTCATACTGCACTAAGAGACTTCAACTGGGTGTCTTTACCTTACCTTAAATTCGTTACAACACGATAAAGAGATCGAAGGGCATAACCAGTGTGTCTCATATTCCCGATGCGGGACGATTCTGAAATAACCATTTTATGGTTAAATTTTACAGAGGTACTTATTTCTTTAAGTTGCTAATTGTTGTGGCCTATTTCTTTAGGGGTTCACAATATCAAAGTCTTGGAAGTCATGTCAACTGTTAGGCTGGCATGTGATCCCTAAGAATAGAGTCCAAAATGGCTGCTCTCACCAGAGATGGGAGAGTTCATGTGAAGACAGTAATAGGGGTGTCAGT
>JAUZSX010292552.1:0-14024 GCA_034780655.1 Idiosepius hallami
TTTAGAGAACTTTAACACGCGTGATGAAAAAGTGAAAGCAATTTGATGGTGAAAATGCACAAGTGTCCCCGACAGATTTATGGTCCCTGTCTTCGAAATGTGCAGATATTTGTAAAACACTGCCAATATTTTAGGGTAGTGGTTTTCAAAGTGGGAAAAATGAACTTTCTGAGGCGCTGGTGAGTAAACAGTCGGATGGTAATGCAATTGATTACATCATTAAAACAATGATTAAATCTTTTTTTCACTCCTTTCCACCATTTTAAAACAACCATTGTTTGATACCACTGTTAGAACACCACTTACCTGTGAAGTTCCAATGCTGACTTCATCATCTCCAAAAAAACTGGCTGGTGCATAACTTCTACTTTGAATTGCTGGCCTAAAGCGAGATTTCTTTCTTGATGTCTAAATATAAAATATTCAAAAGGGATTGACGATGATAAACAGCAAAAGAAAGAACAAACAGAAAGAGATATTTAAACAAAAAAAATAACGTTAACAAGATTTTGAATAATGAAGACAAAAACAGAGACTACAAAACAAACAACCGATATATGTAAACAGTTGACTCCTTTGTTGATAGGTTTAGCAAATGGGGCTCATTAACTCGAACTCGGAAGAGCAAATCATCAAGGTTGATGGCAAAAGAAGCCAATGTATATAGAGCATGTAAAAATGGCTTTGTGCCTATCTTGGGTTGGTGCTAGACCAAGTAAATATTATATAGTATATGTTTCTAGAATATATATATATACATACATACTGGAAACATATATATATATATATCATATATATATACATACTGGAAACATTATATATATATATATTATATATATATACATACTTGAAACATTATATATATTTATAAACTATTGGTATTGGTATTGGTACATTATTTGTACACATGAGTGTTTATATGTAGTAAAAAACAACTATTGCTACGTATTGGGACCCGACAGTACTTATATGCAGAAATACCTATGTTTTATATTCAGAAATAATTTAACAGACACTATCATTTTATGAAACTGATATGTATTACAGATAATTATCAACACTATACTTACAGACAACATACCCAGGCCTCTCATGGTCATTTTGAGAACAGAGTCCTTGCGTATCCTCCGCACAGGGACCCCTCGCACAGTTCTGTAATATGTGCTTGTGCTTGATAATGGAGTACGGTGACCTGCAGTGACACGATAAGGGTCAACAATTTGTTGTGGACGAACAGAATCAGGCTCATCACCGTCAGCCATTCGAGGAAGACGGTCATCTTTGATTTTACCAATTGAGCTACAATATCGAATACGTCTGTTGTTCCAAACCTCTTGGTTCTTTTCACTTTGTTCACCAACACCAAAAAAATCAGCAATGCTTGACTTTACATATCTATAAAGAAAGAGAAGAAATATATACCATGAAATCACACTAAGCAAACACTATAATTTAGATAAAGCACACTATGCAATATTTAGATATAGATTGGGTAGCGACGGTGGAGCATTGGTAAAAGCTCGAGCTCTGGAATCGTATTACGCAAGTTCAAATCCCAGTCAAAAACCATTACTTTCACTTAAGCAGCCTCGGGCAGATGGGGCTCGTTAACTCGGGAGAGCAGCTCGTCTAGGTGAAGGGTAACACTGAATGTAAAAAGCCCGAGAAAGAGCACGTAAAAATAGCCCTGTGCCAAACTTGGGTTGGTGCTCACACTGCCCACCAAGTAAATATAATATATAGTCGAAGGCTTAAGTATATTTAGTGGGGGTAATAAGATTGTGTTGGTTATTTTTTTAACTTTTTGTTAGTTCGTTATTTTCTTTCTCTTATGACTGGAAATATGAGTGAATAATGAGCGAATAATAGTTGTTATTGACTACTTTGAGAAATGATGAAGGAAGAGGTGGTCACTCACTCACTCCACTCACTCACGCCACTCCTCATAACCGGCGATAATGACTGAGTAGTAGTGTTTACTGTTCTGGATTAGTAATTTTGCTTTTTACTAACTCTTACTGTTTACTTCTGTTCTGTTAATTCTCTGCTAGCTGAACCCTAAAGGTTCGATATATCGGCCCTGACGACATAATGTAATAGAAGACATTAATATTTTGGTTCTATGATCCTTTAATAAAACTGGTCTAAGTGACCACCTGTGGTGGTAATTTTGATAAGCTAGGATCCAAAGGATGGAAAATGGAACGGACTATTTGCATATAATAATCCGATGTCCAATATCACCATTTAGTTAGATTAGACGAAAGAAGAGAGAACAATTTTGATGAATTTCAGAAATTCTAATCCCATTATTTTTTTAACCCAAAATTTATTTTTGTTTGTTTATTAACAGTCAATTAGAGCGAAAAAATAAAACATATTTTTTAAAAATTTTTGATAAAGATTGATTTGACTTTATTCTCAAAGTTTAAAAAATAACCAACACAATCTTGCGTGTGCGCTCTCTGTATGTGGTGTTTGGTGTTACTGTTGGTGTATGTGGGCACTCCCGGCACTACTTGCACTCACTACAGCCAAAAATTGATATTTTTATCTAAATTTTTGGTGTAACAAATTTAATTTAGTTTGAAAGCAACGAGTGGGTTTTTTTTCTTCTTTTTATCCCACTAATCTAAAAATGTTGAAGAATAAAAAAAAATAATAATTACTATTTGTTGCATGCGTGCGTGCAACAGAGTCCACACACCAACCTCACCTTGCAGTAGAGAGAGCAAGAAGAAGCACTTTTACCAATTTCATCACATTGGATTCCAATCTATTAATTTCGAAATAAAGAAAAACGCACATTTTTTTAAATCTATCTTAAAGCTACCAAAAACTAAAACGATTAAAACAACCTCTATAGTTGCTGAAATTTAAGGAAAGAGACCTGTTTTAAACTAACCATTATGAGCAAAATATGGTCACTTGGACTCACCACAACACGACGACGACGGTATACACACGCATACACACACCAGTGAGTGCACCCACCAACCACACTACTCCACTACTCAGACCAGAAATGCCACTAGGCTATGGTCACCATGGCTAACAACTACTGACTGCTGAAATTACATCGCAAAATATTTGTCATCAATGATGACAGTCTGACTAAAAATAATGCCTTTTGTTTTTTTTTTTTTTTATTTAAAATAAAGAAAATACACTCCACAAGAAAATAAATGATTTTTGCTTGGTTCATTGAAGGGTTTGGTTTATTTTGATTGTATAATTTAAATTTCAAAGAGAAAAAGAAATATCTTTAAAGGAAACATTTTTTGTGAATGGATTTCATTCAACCTTTAAATGAGAATGATACAAAAGTTTATTACTGAAATAAACGGAACGTCTTTAAAATTAGAGTTCTAGAGATGATTTAATTCTTCAGAAACAAAAGTTTAAGTTTTATAAAAAAAAAAAAAAAAAACGCGATAAAAGTTTAAAAGTCGCAACAACATTGAAGGCAAAAGAAAAGAAAGCACACAAAAATTTACACCAGACAAAAAATGCACAAATTTTAATTTCATTTTCCTTTTCAATTAAGTCTATGTTTTTTAATCTAAAAAGGTAACAATTAATTTCTACATCAAGTCTAAAGCCGTGGAGAAGGAAAGTGGGTAGTTTCTTGGGGAATTTATTCAATTGAATTGATTTTTTTTATTTAAAAATCCTAAATAAAATAAATGACTTAAAAAATAATTGCTTTTTAATTAAAAGTCATAAAAAGCTAGAAACTTTACAATGGTTGGTTGAAACAAACCTTTTTTTTTTTTTTAGTCAATCACTTAGGATTAACTTTTTTTCTTTACATTTTGTGTATGAAATGACTCCCCAGTGTGTGGGTTAGGGTTAACTTTCCAAATTAAACCTGATGAAAAATAAGGTTTTTGGAGCAGACAGTCCAGTAAGGGAACCGGCCGCGAACAATGAATGCTAAATTAATTTTATCAATTACTTTTTTTTTACACTCACTTCAATTGATATCTATATAAAAAAAAAAAACAGTCTGAATAATTTACAGACTTTTAATGAGGAAATTAACTCAATTTTCTTATCACGTAAAAAAAAGATACAGTACTGACTGGTGGGGTGGACTGACTGGATACGGTATGGTTTACGGTAATTTAATTTTAGTAACTATGGTGATATTTTTAAACGCCAACCAATTCAATAAAAACTAACAATTAAATAGATGGAGTGGAAAAATCACTGACTGGAATCACTTTTAGGGAGAAGAATGGAGCAAAAATCAAATTGATGGATGAACACTAATACACAACAAACACTTGTAACAAAACAAAACTAATTTCTCCTTTCTCCGTTTTTTTTTTTTTTTTTTAGTACTAAATTTATTAGTTATCCGTTTGAGATGAAGAAGTGATAGTGGAGAGAGTGCTCTCGACGAGCGGCCACGGCCACTCACTCCCCGGTCTCTTCATGAAATAGAATATAAAAAGCCTCATTCGAAATCAACAGAATGAAATATTTTGGTTCTGTATTGAAAAAGAAAGTGATTATTCTTGCTGTTGGCGCTGCTGCCTGCAGTTAAAAAAGGTCGATTATTTTAAATTAAAATGTAGTTAACTTAATGTCAATGTAAAGATCCTTCTCTCAAAAAAAGAAGAAAACAAAATGATTCGAAAAATGAAGCTACAGTATGTTAGTAGTTCTAAAAGTCGATTTCTTTTTTATCTTTTCTTTGGACTTTTACCTCTTTTTTACCCAATAAGGAGATAAAAAAAAACAGAAAGAGAACCAGAGTGACATATCGCCTTTTTAAAAAGTAACAAAAATCAATAATCAATCGTTATTTGAGCAAAAGACAAGGATGCAGATAGGCAGTTGTTAATACGTTCCGCTAATTTACCTACCTAAATGACTTGGTAAAATATATCCCTCGTTTCCTGGAGACAGTTAAAAATCCTAATATAAATGAGATGTTGTATAAGAAAAGGGGGCCGTGGTGCGTGTGTGTCTTATTTGCCCTGAAGGAGGAGATAACCGTGTACAGAGACACATTTAACACTATCAACAAGAAACAGAGCAAAAATATATATATATAAAAACCGCTCTCAAGTTTAAAATAAATTACATTTGTTATAGATATTTACACAATCACAGTTTTTTTCTTCTTCTTTTTTAATCATTTCCCTTTTCTTCTCTTTATCATAACCACCTTTAAATTTTTAGCTGAATAATCTATTTTTATACTCAACACATTTTATCTAAAAATAAACAATTTATATTTGGATAATTTAACTGAACCTTTTTATTTCACGGAAATCGCACCGGTTGTTTTTTTTTCGGGGTGAGGGAAGGTCAGGTCCGCTTCTTCGCGCTTCTGCTAGTTCTTATTAGAGAATATATTTTAAAAATAAAACTACTGAATGAACTAATTGCTATTAAAAAAATATGAAATACTTTTTTGTGTCAAAGAGCAGTTGGTTGTAATATGCAAAAAAATAAAATAGGTCCTTTTTTTTTAGTTACTTTCAAAATTAAATATTTTTAATACTTCTTTTTTATTGTATTTTGAATTGAATCCACAACGAAAAAAAAAGAGAAATAATTTTTTACATTTGAACTGAAACAATTGCTTTCTGTTTTCTTTAATTTTTGTTTCTTTAATTAATTTTTGTATTTATTGCCTACTGACAGAATTTTTAGATTTTGAAACTATCAATCCCAAAAAATCTTAAAACAAGAAAGAAATTTAAAACAAGCAATGGGGGACCAAAAAGCCAAATGGTGAATAATATAAATTCAAGAATCAAATGAGTAGTTCGTTCTGCATTAAGTATTTTGTTGGTTAAACTATTAAACAAGTGGTAATAATGCAGATGCAGAAGGCTTTTTGGGTTGTTTAAAAAATGGAATGGAACGGACTTATTTTCAAAATACAAAAGAATATCTAAATAAAACAATTTTTATTAACAAACGAGAGAAAAAAGTAAGTAAGCAATACAAAAGTATAAACATTAAATAAAAACAAAAAAAAACGAACAAAACTTTAAGTCAGTGAAGCCGATATTGGCCTTTTAGGATCAAAAGGATTTAGTTGTAAGATAAAAAATATTATTTACTTGAGTTTGAGATATTTCTATAAGATGATAAAAAAGGTTAATAGAATCAAAAATTCGAGTGATTCCAGTATTTGAGTAATAATAAAACTAGTAACACTGTAAAAGTTTTATTCCTTATGTTTAAATTCAATTTGTTTAACTTGGTTAATTTTAGTTTGAAGAATATCTAAACTTACAATTAAACCCTTTCAAAAATAGCATTCCATAAATAGGGAATGCTATTTTTGAAAGGGTTCAATTGTAAGTTTGGATATTCAGGTGATTAAATATGGCTGTTATATACTAGGGTCGGGTGGTACACTTCATTGGTGCTCTGTTGCTGCTCTCTAGATTGTAAGCTGGTGTCTGTCTCAAGGAAAAGGAAATACTGATAGTGATATAAAGAGATAAAATAGAGAGAGCAATCATGTTGGTATTTTGTTAATAATAATATTTTATTAAAATTCTATTCTAATATTCTATAATAATATTCTATTAATATTCTATTATGATCAATCAATCCAAAATTATAATGAATTGTAATTATCAATAGGTTCAAGGGCGTACTTAGAACCCCTGCAGACCCCGCAACTGTGGGGGAGAGTGCCACAA
Organism: Idiosepius hallami; assembly: GCA_034780655.1. Lineage (NCBI taxonomy): Eukaryota > Metazoa > Mollusca > Cephalopoda > Idiosepiidae > Idiosepius > Idiosepius hallami. Next base: position 6,678 of record JAUZSX010292552.1, read on the forward strand.
GCTTCTAGGGGCCACAAGGCTTCTTGGCTTCACATATCTTTTGTAATGCAAAAAATTACCAAAATAGTTAATTATTACAAATAAGTAGAAAGTCATTTTATACTTATTTGTTGAAATATACACCAATCAATCCCTCTCCCTGTCTGTTGTCCATCTCTATAGATTTGTAAATGTATGTAAATATAGACTCTAATTGGAGCCTGTTATATGTTGTTGCTGTGCAAGTTGCCTTTTTTAGGGTAAAGGGGCCGCAAGACGCATTCTATGTCAAGGCCGCTATGTGGCTAAGAGCGGCACTGAATATGTTATCATTTATTACCAATCCATTAACCATTATCAGTCAATACAATTTATTATTTATAATCTATTATCATTAAATGCACCAGTGTTATCTGGTTTGATTGGACCTGAGATACCCCCATCCATACGGGAGGTGCAGCATAGGTGGGAGACACACCACAGACAGCACTGGCCACACGGTGTCAGGGCCTAGTAAGCCATCGTTGATCATAAGATGTCATAGTTTAAACTCTATAGCATTCCAATTCCATTAAATGCAAATTTCTATAAAATTAAAAAAAAAACTTATTCAATCATTTTAGATGCAAGTTTTAAAGAAATTGAACAATAAAATCTATCCAGTCTTTTCAAATAAAAATTTCTATGAAATTAAATAATGTAAGTAATATTCAATAATTTGTAGTTTTAAATTGAATTTAATTAGGTTTGATTCCCTCTGAAATTAGAGATGCACAGTAACTTTTTGAACACACTCTCTAAGGGTTAAGAATGCTGGAAAATAAAGAACTAAACAATAATTTTGCTTTGTTTTACACAATCAATACATTGTTAATACCAATTATTTTGTTTTGAAAATAACTTGTGTGTCGTGACTGGATAATTAGTTGTCAATCTCTGACAGTTTTTATCATTGATTTTTTTTGCAAAAATGACAATTGGATTTGTTGTATAAATATCTTGTGTTTATAATCTCTCAAATGTTTTTTTTTATACATAGGGCCCACTAAATCTAATTATGGAATTCTTCCTTTAAGCAAATGTGTGTCTCTGTGTGTGTTTGTTTATTTGCAAAAACTGAATTCTAAAAGTATGTATCAAAAGTAAATATTAAAAAAGAATTCAGATGAAATTAATGTGGGTATTAACTTTATTTTTTAGATTTTTTGTCCTCATCTTGGGAGTTTTTCAGTGTAGTGAGAAAAACTACAAAGATGAGGACAAAAAGTCCGAAAAAATAAAGTTAATACCCAGATTATGAAGCCTCATCTCAAAAATAAAAATATGATTGAGTATTCAGTGTGGACCTGACTGAAAAGAACAAATAATTGGATTTTTAACACCAAAAGACCCAACCTTGATTGGGGTCTGTGACGCAGCAGATAGAAGTGTTGGACTCTCTATGGTTCTAGGTGAGCATTATCAGAAGAAAGCGGTCTCAAATCCTAACAAAGGTTTATTTGATCAAAAACCTGGTTTGACAACAACTATGGAAGGCAGTGATTATTGGAGTTACAAGGCTCAGCTTGTGTGGGCAGCGAAGGTGGAGCATTGGTAAAAGGTACTCAGGAATCGTATTACAAATCCTAATCAAAACCATTACATTCACCTTCAGCTGTCTCAGATGTAGATGGTCCTGGGCTTGTCAACTTGGGGGAGTGATTCATCTAGGTGAAGGGCAACAGTGATTACAAAAACCAAGGGATATGGGCAATATGGGCACTAGTGCCTAACTTGGGTTGGTGCCCAACCTGGCCCAACCAAGTAGAAATCATATTTACTTGGTCGACCACCAAACCAAGTTAGGCACAAGGCTATATTTACATGCTCTATATACCTGGGCTTTTTTTAATTCGGTGTTACCCTTCACCTAGATGAGTTGCTCTGCCCGAGGCAGCTAAAGTGAAAGTAATGGTTTTGACTGGGATTTGAACTCGCGTAACACGATTCCTAAGCCTGAGGTTTTACCAATGTTAATGTTCCACCGTCACTGCCCAAGTAGAAATAATATCTTCCTATGTCCTATTCTTTGACTTTTTGTGTCCTTCTTTTTGTATATTAATATGTATGTTAATAAATGCTTTCAAAACTATTTACTACTCTTGGAAACAGCAAGTATTTTTATTGGGCAAGGAAAAACGTCTGAATTTCAAATACTAGCTCGTTGGTGGGTTTTGGTCATGCTTGATGGATGATCTATTTTAAAAAATCCAACTCAAACAGACAATTTTTCTGTTGTTTAAAAATATTGTATTTTTCATCAATCCGTTAAGAAAAAAAAAATACAAAAACCTTAAAATCAAATTTAAATTTATTTTAATTTAACGAATTTTCCTAATTTGGCCAAAAAAATTATCGATTTTGTTTTTCATTAAAGAATTCATTCAATTTACTTGCTACACTGTTGGTGGTGCTGGTGCTGGTGCCAGTATGAGTACCACTTAGCCATCCCAAGCCCACCCTCCCAACAAGTCCCACCAAAAACCCACACTACACTTTACACTTCCTTTAAAATCAATTTTTTTAAAATTATTATAATTATAATTTTTTGAAAATAAGTGAAATGTGCCCTCTTTGATATTTAGGAAAAAAATAAATAGTTTTTTTTTTCTTTCTTTCGTTTTTTGAGTCATGGTTAATATTTGAATATTTTGGGTGCTTTTTAATACTTGAATGTTCGGAAGATGTTTATTTATTTATTTTTTAAGTTACTTTAAAGTAAAAAAAAAATGACTGATATTGAAAAGGGAGGAGAAAGCGAAGAACAGACAGACGGAAATCCTTTCTGAGTTATCGTTCTTGATTTTTTTTTTTAACTGTAGTTGTAAACCTTGTCTGAATTTTTAACGCCTTCCTACAGAGAAGGGATAAGAAACATTTTTAAGGTATTTTCTAAAAAATGAACAGAGTTAGGGATCTTTTTCTATTACCCTCCAAAAGTAAATAAATAAGAAAGACCAAAAAAGAAGGTAAGTCAAATCAAGTCATAATATGTTATGATAAGATTAAATTGAAAAAAAAATTAGGTTTCAGTTCGTCTTTAAAAAAAATCATTTTTACTTGAACCTAAAAACGAAAATTAATTTAATTTTTCTCAAAATTCTTTAAAATTTTGATAAGAAAAAATCATGTTTGTCTTGGTTTAAAAAACAAATTTAGGCTTTTTTTTTTGCGTGTTTTTGTAATTAATTAAATTATTTATTTTAAAGTTTATTTAATTTTTTTTTTTATGATTTCAATTTCACTCACACGCAAATAAATCACCCAGCCCTTCTTCTCCACCGAAAAGAAAGCACCAAAATAATTATTACATAAAACTAAAAGTAATGTGACGTTTTTTTTTATTAAATAAACAAATATTTTTTAAAAAAAGTGACTGATAAATAATTTTTATTTATTTTTCCAAGTTGCTTTTTTCGTTTTAAGTTTAAGTAAGATAAAAAAAAAAATTGACATTTGATAACTGAAAAAATAAAGTATTTCCTGAGAAGAAGTAGTTGATAATGATATAATTCTATAATATAAACTAAAATGCGTTATTGAAAAAGTAAATAAGATCTCTAGCCTTTAAAAAAAAAACCCAACCCAGAATAATTTACTACAAAAAAAAAGAAAAATCTTTAATGACGTGTGCATTGTGCAAGGTTAGAACTCGATTATTCTTCTTCATCAAACAGGTCACCCACCACACATACGAATAATCGGTTGCGTTGAAGCGATTATACGATTACTAACAATTATTGAAAATGAATTTTTTACGCGAAATTGCCTATTTATTTCGTCTATGTTTTATTTCAATCAAACCAAAACAATCCTAACCATCCCAACCGTATTCCTAACGTCCATCCATAGTTAAAAAAAAAAAGAGAGAATATCCTTTTGGGGTCTGAAAACGTTTATTATTATTATTTTTCATTATTATTATTATACGAATAATCAACAATTACTATATGATGATTTATCTCTGGATTTAATTTCTTTTTAACAATTTTTGAAATATTTCCTTGTTGCTGTCTGTCGTATAAAATCTTCTTCAAGACTTTTAATTTCCTTGATTGCTAGGAGGATGCGTTGTTTTTTGGTTTTTTAATTTTTCTATTTTTAATTCTTTTGTAGAATCTTATTTGAATGCTTTTCCTAGAATTTTATGGGCTGGGCTCCAGTGGGCTACTGGGCTACTAGTCTTCTTCCAACCATGACGATTATTATTATTATTATTATTTGTGACATACTTAAAAAAAATAATTTCCAATAATATTCATAGTAATACTAAATTCTACATAAATGGTTCGTTTATTGTCATATTGCTATTTATTTCAATTATTTAACCAGTCAATTTAAAAAAATGTGTTTATTTTTATTTGAGCCAACAAGGGGATTTGAAATAATAATCTTTATTATTATGTGTGTTCTAGATTGGTCGCGCGAGCACCGACCCAAGTTAGGCACAAGGCCATTTTTATGTGCTCTGTCTGTATCTCTGAGCTTTTGCATTCAGTGTTTGTACTGTTGTCCTTTACCTAGATGAGATGCTCTCCCGAGTTAACGAGCCCATCTGCCCGTGGCAGTTGCACTAAAAGTAAATGCAATGGTTTCGATTAGGATTTGAACTCGCGTACTACGATTCCAGAGTCCTAACATTTTCTCGCTCCCGCCCCACCCTCGCGTATTTTGTCAGAAAAGGGGGTGTTAGTTTTCATTCATTTATTTGAATTATTTTTGTTGCTGTTTTGTTTGTTTGTGTGTGTGTGAGTGTGACACAATCTTAGATTTAAAAAAATTATCTACAAAAAAAAAGCAATCGAATCTACGAACGGATGAAAGATTTAAATTTGGGCAAACCAAATTATCAGTTTTTTTTAAAAAAAGATTATCCTTAAAGTGTAGAAGGGTGTTGGTGGGTGTTAATCATGACTAAAACCAGCTGGTTTTCTTTTCTTTTTTGGGGGGGGGCTGAGGCTATGCATAGTGTTTTGTTACACTTCACAAAAAAAGGAGATACGAAGAAAAGAAGTTCATATTCATAACGTAATGAATAAATGACTAATGAATAATAATAATTCAATGTTGGGCTGAAAATTTGTTAGGCTCGGCCTGAGGAGGCGCTTCTTGCTTGCTTGACTTCGTACAGTAACCTTTTTCAGCTCTCTTTACCGTAAAAAAGGGTATCTTTGTTGTTGTTTTTTCATTTTAGTTTATATATCTTATAAGAATCATACACGTTCAACAAATAAATAAATAATTAGCCTTAATTAGATCTTGAATACTCAATTCTGATTATCGTTTGTGCCACTGGTGAATGAATGCACAAAGTGTGCGCTCGCTCTCTGCTGCTGCTCACGGCACGCACTCGCACTCACACTATTGCCACTGACCGACTGCACTCTTACTCACTACAAGTGTTTCGATTCTGTGCCATGCCGGCCAAAGTCCGGAACAGTCCAGCAGCCCACTTGCTGAATGCTGCTGCTCTAGGTATGACAGGACATGTCGGAAAATTGTTACCCCCCCTTTTGTTTAAAACAGCGATTGCATTATGTATAAATAAATAAATTTACTTTTAAATGTTCTCATTCTTTTAAGTAAATATTTTTTTTTAATAAATAATTTAGGCTTCAATGATCGGTGAGGTAAAAAAAATTATTCAAATGTCCTGTCATACCTAACAGTACACACACACACTTTTTAAAATCTAAACAAACGGTAGTACCCTCATCCTACAATAAAAAAAATACACTCAAACAAACAACCACTCACAAAAAATAACTAAAAAGGTAAACAATCCAAATTAAACAAATAAAATTAGTTCACAGACTGTGAACTGATTTTATTATTATTATTTTTTTTAATTTGGATTGTTTATATAGCTTTTTTTTAATTTTGTTTTATTTTTTAGTTATTTTTTGTGAGTGGTTGTTGGTTGTTTGAGTGTATTTTTTTTCACAGCATTAAATGACCGAATAATGAGAGTCTGGTTAAATAAACCAACCAACCAATTAAACAAATAAAATCAGTTCACGGCATTAAATGACCCAATAAGAGTCGATATGCTGGTTAAATAAACCAATCAACCAATTAAACAAATAAAATCACTTCACGGCATTAAATGACCGAATAATGAGAGTCGATATGCTGGTTAAATAAACCATAAACCAACCAACCGAATCAATTTTTCCATTATAATTATTATTACCCCTTTTCTTATTATTACCTGCGTTTTGTCAGATAAAGCCTTCTTAAAGGGTTTACTTCTGTCTGTCTTTATTAATACAACAGTACAACACTACCATCCACTCAAAAATGTATCTGGTTTTAATTTATTTTCCATTTATTTATGAATAAATCAAATAAATTTATTAGAATTCCGTTTTACGCAGCTACCTTTCTGAAACTAACAGTTTAGTAATCTCTGCTTTCTCTCTCCTCTCCTAAAATGCTGTTTTTATTTTATTGAATTAAAACATAAATAAAAAGTGTTGAGTTATTTGAAAAAGAAAAAAATATTGAAGAGATTATTTATTTTTAAGAATAATATTTCAAGATCAGAAACTACAGCTCTTTTTTTAAATTCATTAACTTCCAATATCAATCAATGAATACGTGTTTGTATTGTATTGTTTTTACCGAACTCTAAGAACAAGAAGACACACGTGTCTAACTTGAAGTCGCGTGGTATTTATGATTCAACAAAACTGATCATTTTTCTCTCTTTATCAGAGATCGATTATTACTCAATTTCTCTTTGTTGCCTTTTTTGAACGATTATAATCACTTGATTTTGGTTTCATTTTTTTACATTGGATCAACAACAATAAATAGAATTTTTTATTTGAAGAAAAGGCCTGGGATTTTTTCTCCACTCACTACTACTCACAAATATTAGTTAGTGCACAGAGCACAGTAGTGCATTCTGCATTCACCTGCACCAGTGAGTGAATTTGGGCACCTGCACCAGCACCAGAGTGCACCATTCACCAACGCTGACTAGTCACTACCAAACACTTACTACCCTTTTTTCCGAATTTTATTAAATGCCCGGTTGATTAATAGCATTTTGGAGACATACACTTGTTTTTAGTACAAGTAATAAATCTATCAGATTATATATAAAATAAAATATATTTTTGCAATCTGTGTACATATAAACAGATTGCATATATGTATATAGATATATAAAATAAAATATATTTTTGCCATCTGTATATATATATATATATATACACGCACATACATATATATATATATATGTATACACGCACATATTATATATATATATATGTATACACGCACATATTATATATATATATATTTATACACACGCACATATTA
>JAUZSX010292562.1:0-14022 GCA_034780655.1 Idiosepius hallami
ATCACGCTCTGATAACAAACTCAAATTAAAAAAGTACTAAAATTAAAAAAGTTAGCGTAATAATAAAGAGGATATTAGCCCGAATTTGACGGAAGATCTGGGATTCGTACTTATGCATTACGATTTCAAATACTGATTTCTAATCTACTGTCCTTAATCCACTGAGAGAGAGAGAGAGAGGGATAGAGAGAGAGAGAGAGAGAGACAAAAATAGGGGGTGGGATGTAAATACTCATAAACCACTGTCTGCTAGCAGAGTCTTTGTTTCGTTTACTCTTTGTGTATTATCTTTAAAACTTTTCCGTCAATTCTTGCATTATTATTTATTTAGTTCAGTCAGAAATAGGAATGTCACGACGCAGCGTTGGCGCTATACAATAGCATTGCAAAATTTCAACTGGCGTCTCAGATTCATCGGATTTCAGTGTCATTTCTGGTGGCAGTGGACTTTGGATATGGATGTGGCGTCAACGATCTCTTAGGTTTGCCAAAGCTTTACAAGATTTACTTTAGTTTTGGATGCTACCTGCAGTTATTCTAGGCCTGCACACACTCACACACACACACTCTCTCTCTCCCCCTCTCTCTCTCTCTCTCACACACACACACACACACTTATTCTTTATAAATATTTTATTAACATTCTTTCTAAAAAATATGATTTATATTTTACTCGGCGCTCACTTGAACTAAAGGAACACAGCATCAAGCACAAAGCCAACTTCAGTGGGAAACACTCTTCCCAGGTTAACTCTGGCTTTCACGCACGAGTTGTAAGGCCACAGAGAAGAGTGAAATATTTCACACTCATCCAATATTCTGAACACAAGAATTAAGCTGTACAGTGTGTGGTTTTTATAGCATGCGAAACTTTGTGGTCATTAGTTTAATGCAACCAATTTCATAAACATATTCTATTCCTCAAGAAACTTAATGTAAAATAACTGGAGGAAATACAAGAAGTTATAAATGGAAATAATAATGGGATTCATATTTTGGAAATATAAGAAGGTCCTTACCTTGGAGGAAGAAGGAGATTCTTACTTGGAAAGAATAAGGATATTCATACCTGACAGGATATATTTACATGGTCGGGAGAGCATCTCACCTAGGTGAAGGGTAACACCGAATGTAAAATGCCCGGGTAAAGCACGTAAAAATGGCCTTGTACCAAACTTGGGCTGGTGCTCAGCAACGAAATTTAATATCTCCTTGTTCTAGCACGAACCAAAGTTAATCACAGGACCAATTATAAGTGCTTATCACGTCCCTCGGTGTTGTCTTTCCAAGATAAGTTACACTCATTAAGTTAACAGGTAAAGTATTCTAAAGTAATAAGGGATTTATGCCAAAAAGAGTTAATAGGATACATATCTTTCAAAAGGAATTACCTTGCATATGAATATAGCAGTGCATTTTCAATCTATAATAGAAACTTCTTTACATGCATTGATTTTATTTCGGCTTATACTGATTGGAAATTTTGGCTAAAAATTATATTTAAATTGGAAGATTCACGCAACTAATTTAAAACAACAACAATAATAATAATGATAATATCAATATTAATAGAAATTATAATTAGATTCTCACTGTGAGGAGTTAGAAGAATAAACAATAAACACTAACGAACTTTTTAGAAGAAAACAAAGATTTTTGTTGTTTTTCTTTTTAATTGCAATATTTTATCAATTGCTTGAACGAATGGAATGTTATTTTATCAAAGATGGACTATAGGCATCAGATATGTGCTCTCTTAATTAAATTGATCGAGCACTCATGAAGACGCATTTCTATGTCTGTTATACTTAAAATGAAATGGAAAGCTATTTCTCCCTTCCTTAAAGTGTTACATGGACACTCTTGATATCGAGCACTCTGCCTATAAATATTAGTAATCTCACCCAACAGATAAATATATATATATATATATATATATATATATATATATATAGAGAGAGAGAGAGAGAGAGAGAGAGAGACAAAGACAAAGAAAGAGAAAAAATAAAGATATATAGATAGATAGATAGGTATTTAATTTGAAACATTTTTTATGCATACCATTTTTTTCAACCTGATTAGAGGCATTTATATTTGATAACCTATTTGTTTATCTTCCCCTTCTTGTAGTAGCGATTGATCTCCAAAGTATATTCTAGGCAAGATAATCAGAAGAATGGAAACAATACTAACAAGCACTTATGGATGTAGATATAGATTAGCTTATCTCTAAAAAGTGGAAGTTATATGTTGTGTGGGTGTTTAGTTGCAATTCAATACCATAAGAATCGGAATTACTTCATTAGTGGGTTTGTGTATCTGATTTGTCTAAACTTATGTATTCCGGCTACAACAATTCTAATCAACACTGTCCTCTTTTTTTTTCTTTTTTTTCTTGTACTTATTTAATTCTTCCTTATCTCTTCTTCTTTTTTTATCTTTCATTTTTCTTTTCTTTTTTTTTATCTTTCATTTTTCTTTTTTTCTTCAACTTTTCTTTTTTTTCCCTTTCTTCTTCTTATCCAACTTAGTTATTTTCTCTTCATCTTTTTTTCTTCTTTTAAATCTTTTTTTTTTCTTCTACTTCTTTTAATTCTTCCTTTCCCATTATTATATTTCTCCTTGTATTTCTTCTTTTCTTTTTTCTTGTTCTTCTTCTTCTGGTACTTCTATTTCCTCTTCTTCTTGTTCTTCTTTGTTTTTTCTTCTATTACCTCTTCCACTGCGTCCCATTTGTTCTCATTATTTCTATCTTTTTCTAATTTTTTCCTCTTCTTTTTCTACTTCTCTTAATATTTCTCTTTTCTTTTCCCCCAAAATTCTTGTTCTTTTATTCTTCTACTTCTCCTATGTATTTTTCTTGCATTTTATTACATATTTTATTCTTCTATTTCTTAATCATCCTCTTCATATTTTTTCTTTCTCTCCCCCTCTCTCTTTCTCTATGTCTGTCTGTCTTCCTGTCTCTCTACTCGGATATCATTAAATATTTCGCATCTCAAAAGAATGCACATAATCACAAAGGCAAATTACAATTTTATTTTGCAGATTTTTTCTCCCACCTGATGAATGATTAAATGTGTGCATGAGACATTTCGGAGACAGAGTCGGGCTTTTAGACTCTAGAAAAGAGAAGCAAGCGATCCTCATGCGGGTCACGAAAAGGAATCTGCCCCTGACTCCTAAACAAATCAAATATTAATCAATACTTTAAGTAAAGGTAAAAAATAAACCCTTGAAACTGATGTAGACTATTATCTTTAAAATACTATTAAGTATTTTTGTGATAAAAAGAATGTCACACAAAAATTAAATTGGTTCGATATTGTTTGAAGTAACAGTTAAATAATAATTTAATTCAATCAAATACCTTAAGGAGTTATGCCGATTTTTGCTAATCTGGGAATTGTTTTCACAGGCCCAACTAGTAAATAATGATGAAGACTAGAACAAAAGTAATAATGATCTAGAAATTGTTTCTGACTTTTATTTAAACAATTTCAAAAACAGTTAAGATCCAATATAATCGAAATAGCTACCCGCTACTATATTAAACGGTATACACAACTTTGTATTGAATTATCACGTTATAATCTTATTCAAATGCATGTATATTTTAAGAACTACATATAACCCATTGCCATGTGTATCGAACCTCAGACAATGGGGATATATAGACTCAATTTTATGTCTTACATATAAAAAGATCAAGGTACCTTGCGTCACGTCTTATCTGCATGCTCAAAACCCCTCCTAATGTTTACATGGCAACACAATCAGGTTCTGGAAGCACTGATTAAGATAATATCACCATCATGTGTGCAAGCTATGTGCTCTATCAAATATTTCACATTATTTTTCTATAGACACAAGGAAGAACATAAAATAGAAGATCTATTTTCTATTATTATTTATAGTAACCCTTGAAACCTTAGTTAAAGTCTTCTTTCGTACCTCGTCTAACTTTTTACCTCGTTAGTTCCATGTTTGAGACGTACAAGGTTTTACTGTACCTATAGTGAAAACTAACTTTCTGAACACTATGTACAATATTTCATTTAACACAATTATTGAAAGACGAAAACGAGGATACAATGATGGTTAGAACTTAATAAGCTTCATTTCTTTATACTTCGTTTCTTCCGTATATTTGTGGTTTATTTTTAATACTTGGAAGATTCAATATGAACAATCTAAAAATGAATGTAGAAAGCAACATCAATAAAATAAAAAAAAGAAAAATCAATCACAGAAACGCAGTTATTTAAAAACAGAAAATGGATCTTCAATTTATTTCTAGAAATAAATGAAAAAAAACCCAATAATATCCAAATGTATTATGTTTCATTTAAGTTGCTGGAAATAAGCACCCATTATTGACCGTCAAAACATTTGTATGCAAGACGAATATCAAAGAAAAAAAATTGATATATTTATATGCATATTCAATTAAAACTTGAAAACAGAAATAGATAAAACCATAGAATAAGTAATGTAGATATTGAAACGGACATTTCCATCAATATTCTTCCGTATTGGTTCTCTAATAAAAAATATTAAACAAAAAATTACAATTTGAAAATGAAACAACGAACGGAAACGCTACAGCTCTGTCCAAAAGTTTTGCATCATCATTAAAAAAACCGAGTCCTCAATAACAAAATACAGTTATTTTTGCCTATATATATATATATATATTTGTGGCACCTTTTTTATTTTAATGAAAAAATGGTGCATATTTTTATGGAAGTACATCTTGCTTCGATTAAGGAGTATCTAAATTTTATTAAACGTATATTGCGTCAGCTCATGCGTTATTTTTGTGAATTATAATATTCTATCTTATAGAAATATTAAGATAATTTTTTAAATTTCATTAACCATCCCAAATCTTAACTTTATCTATTCTATTTTCCAGTAATCAAATATAAGAATTGAATGAAAAATAAGAAATTGGACATCAGCTTCTCGGCAGATGTATATTCTGATAATTTTTCACTATCACAAAACCAGTTTTTGTGTTGTTTATAAGTACAGACTTTTAAAAAAGAAGCCTTTGGATTTGATGGGTGATAATAAATAAACCATTTGCAAGTAATCTAATTCCTTTTCTATTGCAATGCTCTAGGATACAAAAATTACTGTTCAAATTTTGTTTTGGCGTGTTTCAAGATGTGTTAGATTCACAGGCATCGTTGATAAGGAAACATAAAGTCCAAGGAAAAATCGATATTAAATCCAAGGATATGGGCCGAACGAAGAATAATGTTTTATCTGAAGTGAAGAATCCTGTATTGTTCTCATAACAGTAAAGTATTAATTCAATAGAAAATAATCCAATAAGAGAATACTGTGTCCCTGTATAGACGTATGAAAATCTAGAAAGAATAGGGATTTATGAATCGATTAAGATTACTAGATAGGCGGTTCAATTATACTAAATTATTGAAAGAGTTGATTATGTGAAACTGTAAGTAAAAAAAATTATTTTCTAACAGTTGTTAATTTTTGCTTGTCTGTTAATTAAAGGGTAGATATCACTTCACACATTTTGTCCCTTATTACTCCTTCTACTCGTTATTTTAGAAGTAGGTCTTCTCTTCTCATAGTTAGGCTCTTACCCTTTTCTCTCTCAAAATAATAAGAAATAGCAATAGATTTTCCTCACAATAATGATCATCATTTTCCAAGACATTCTGCCATTGATTTCCAAGCTTTCGGATCTGGTGACAGTAACATTCAGCCTACATTGAAACAAAGTATTTTGACACGGTTCCACGACTTTATCAGAGGAGAATATTTGAAACTCTCTAATATTATGAATCAAATTTGCCATTGTATTTATTAATATGCTGCCAGAATACATTATCTATCTCTTTACTTAAATGAATGAGATCGCCGTGTTTGATTGGTTTTAACTCCGGTTTCGTATTGTCGGTTTACGAGCATTGCTCGTGGGTATATCAAATAGATTTTCTAGGAGAAAACAAGAAATTGAACTGTAAAGACTCGTATTCTTAAATGGTCACCCATCGAACTTCTGACCAGGCTTGACGTTGATTAACTTCGGTGATCTGACGGGGACTGGCGTATCCAACGCAACTTGACCGTATGAATCATTTATCCATCACAGGAATCGAAATTGTTGTTAAAAAATCGTTTTAAAAAACACGGAAAAGATACGAAAAAGTGCTTTTCAGTTAAAAAAAAAAAAAAAATAACAGAGAAGCGTTTTTAAAATGTAAGAAAAAATAATTCATTTTCACACACAAAGCGTTTTTTTCTTCATTTTTTTCTTTAATAGGTGTTTAAATAATAAAAATGAAAATGATAAAAAATAAATGTAATATCTCTATTAAACAAAATAAAAAAATTAAAAAAACAATCAGAAAAAAACAGACTGTTTATACGTAGATCTCTTCATAATAAACTATAATAGTTATATAAAAAATGATTCAGACCACTAAAATTTGCATATGTATGGTTCAGTCTTTCTATTTAATAGGCTTTGTTAACTACGTTAGAGAAAAAAAGCTTTAAAAAGAATTTTAGTATAAAAATCATTAAAAATGAATTAAGCATGAAAATGATTAGAAATTAATTTATTATAGTAAAAAAAAATAGAATAAAAAGGCATTGAAGGCCTTCTTTGATAATAGGCTTTCCTAATTATCTTAGTGGTAAGTTCATTTTCCAAGGCTTTCTGGCATCGATCTGTAACCTTTTGAATCTAGTTAAAGCATAATTCAGCCGGCTTCGAATCACAGGAAAAATTCAATATTTGACTAAAGATTACGAATGTTTGTGACAACCTAATAACAATGCAATTTACTATATCCTCTGATCTATTTGTGCAGAATAAAAAAAATATGATGAATCAGTTTTAGAATGTTACTCACGGGAGCATAGCAACTGTTTTTGCTGCTAGGATCAATCATTAGATTTCCCTTTCTGTCACTGGCTCTTCAAAATTCTAAAAATATTTATTTTCACAGAAGAACAGTTAGACATCTAAATAAAGACTTCTGCTATTATTAGACCTAGACTTTTACTTTATTATAGTAATCGTAGTCGTATACAACCGTCGTCGTCAAAGTAAACCAAATATTTTTTTTAAATCAAAAACTTATAATCCAAATTATTTTAAAAAAAAGTTAAATTAAATAAACTGTTTTTTTTTCCTATTTTCTATTTTTAAACCTTCAAAATCTCGCCCCAGTAACGTGCTGCCCTCTTGCTACACCAGTGGTCACTCGAACCTTTGATAGGATTAAGTTAATATTTATAATCTACTTCACTTGTTTGAATAACGCGTCGGCTTAAAGATTATTAGCAACTAGTTTTATTACTCACACCAAGTAATATATTATTGTATCGCATAAAACACTTTGTATGTTGGCTGGATTTTGATTTGAATTTGTTTCCCTACAACATAATATAACCGTCACCTCCCACTTCCAGGCAATCAGATTTGCTGTTCAAAGGTATCACCTATGTAGAATGACGTCATATGGTTACCACAGCAACTCATTTTCTCCCATCCTCTTTCATTCACTATTGTCTGATATCTTGTTGGAAATGGTGTACAAGATAATTGCTTATCGAAGGAAACACTTAAAAAGAATCGGAAATAGGCGATATAAAAGAGAAACGAGTTGATATTTTATATCTATATTATTCATTTTCTCTGGAAGAAAAGCAAAACCAGTGAAGTGTTTCTGGGTATCGGTTATTAAGAGTAGAGTCACAACCCAGTAAATGCAAGAAGTGGGAAGAAAAGATAGTCAGATTGTATTTTTTTATGATAAAGAGCTTAAAAGAACCAGAAACACAGAAGGTTTTATTGATAAAAAGCGTCACCAGCGTCATTTAATTTCTCGAATGTTGTCGATGCTAGAAACATGTTGAGAACCTTTGTAATAAATAAGTATATCTATTTGTGAGATTCAGTGATAATAAAAATGATGATGTCTTTTATGTCAAAACCATTACTTTCACTTTAGCAGCCTTGGGCAGATAAGGCTCATTAACCCGGGAGAGCATCTCATCTAGGTGAAAGCTAACACCGAATGTAAAAAACATTGAGTAAGAGCACGTAAAAATGGCCCTTTGCCAAACTTTGGTGGGTGTTCCAAGTAAATATAATATCAATCTTTTATGTTATTTAATGACGAAAGTATAACTTTCCATCTCTTTCATTTGTCGACAGAATAATCACACGAGTGGTACAATTTACTTTAAAGTCAAAAGGAATAACGCGTCGAATTTAAAAGAATAGAAGCAAACTTATGTTTTATTGTCATACTATTTTCCTCTTAGAGCAGATGTTATACATCTGTAGGTACCCCGATGAACTAAATTTCAGGTTGCCCGGAATAATAAATTTTGATATCATGTTTAATTGTTTCGAGTATTTTGCTTTCGAGTAGTATTGTTCTGTCACACGACAGTTATTCCGCAGAAATCTTGCGTCAAAGTACCTACAATACCTATCGACAGTCAGACTTTGGAAATCGTGCCTAGGATAGACAGATAAACTCAATAAACTCACATAAACAATATTACGTTGAAAACGTTTATTAATGGGTAAAAAAAAATCTGAAACAAAAAGAATAAAAGAGAGAGTTAGAAAAGAAAATTCTGCGCAAGCGAAAAAAGGGAGGAGAAAAAATAGACATAATTTCACAAAATAAGTAAACAGTTCTTTTAGTGTGCAACAACACACTGGAATTTGAGGGAAAAGAAAAAAACGGTGACGACGGAAAAAGGGCCCTCTTTTAAAAAAAAAGGTCCGTCCGAAGACATAACAAGTATATTGACATTCATTGAAGTTGAATTAATTTTATTCCAGGGTATGTAAATGATTTGATATTTTAAACAAAATTAGCAGTGGAGGAATGAATCGAGCCCTATTTAATAATACGTTAAAGTTGGATTTAATATATCATTTTAACCATAGAAAATGGTAAACGAGAAAAAAACTGTCAATGATGATAATTAAAAGATTATTTAGACATTTAAAAAAAAGTTCATGATTAAATAGTTTTTAAAATATTATTATTGGGTCTCACATAGCGCTTGCACACCCATCAACCATTGAGTTTTACTAGATTCTGAGTGAGAATAATAATAATTACTATTATTATTATTATTCTTGTTGTTGATGTTGTAACTATAATTTTTTTTCATATAAAATAAAAGTCTGCCAATCCCTTGAATTTTTTTTAATTGTCTGAATCAGCCAAAAAGTAACACAGCATAAATTGAACACTATCAATAATAATCTAAATGATTTCTTATAAGAAATCAGGTGAAATATCAACAAGAAATGTAATTCAGGTATTCACATTTTCTAATGAATATGACTAAGCTAATGTAAATAAATAATGCGTTAAGTATTTTAGTTTCCTCTATATAAGGAAACACAGTACGTTGATGAATAAATAGAAATCAATAACTTACAAGTTAAAAGATACATCTTTAGTATGTATCGTAGCAACTACCAGAAAATTCAATAAACTAATTATAAAAAATATCAAATAGACAGAGCCTGGGAAAATGAAAAAAAAAAAATATATATATATATATATATATATAAATATATAAACAAATCAATATTTCTAAAATTAATCATTAATTGAATGTTAAATATTAAAGTAAACACAATTTATATAAAACCCATTAAAATCAATTATGAACACCTAAATATAGCTTATAGTTTTCTATCAATTTGTTCTGATCATCTATCAGTCATTTTCACTTAGACTTTGGAAGTCAGTGTCATGAATAAAAAATAAATTGCTAATTATATACTTTTGTTTAAGCTTGCTGTCCAACATTATTCAACTCTTTCTTTCCATTTCATTTTGTTTAAGTTATTGACTCTATATTTGTGCATATGCCATGAAATTCCAGTATTTCCAAACAAACCTCAGCGTTCGTATCAACACAGTGCTATCTAGCTTATGTTTGCTAAATTATGTTGAATTTTTTTTTTACTTCCAGCAGTGTCAAATATTGAACGAAGATTTAATTTGTTATGCAGTAAAATCAAACAAAAAACAAATGCCTCGTAACTCTAAACAACTGTCTTCCTTGCTATTTGCAGTTATAATAAATACAATTTTTTAACATATGTACAATTTTCGATTTTACCTTTTTGGATTTCCTGCATGTTTAATCGAATGTATTTATTTAATAATATCTGGGGCTGCAAGAAAACACATATCTGTGTTATACGATGAACCTATTCATTAAGGCATTACATGCAAGTGACTGAGTCTATCTGCATACCAGAAATAAACGGAGGCAGAACATCCATTATTTATTTATTGGCTTCGACTTTCATGACATCAAAGTGCCCAACTAAGCTACAACTAGGCTGTTATCTATCGAAATTCATCGAATTAAAAATACGATAACGGCATTTACTTGTTGGTAGAATTTCAATAATATCTGTTTCAAAGGGAAAAAAATTTAAGAAGTTTTAGATTGGGTACTTTAGACCACCCAATCTGGACATAAAATCCATCATTTATGCTTTACCAACGATGATAATAAATATAGAGCGCCAACAATTCAAAGGTAAATGTACGTATGCTCTTGTCGGAATATTTCAACCACTCATACACATGACCGTAGACAACCTAACAATCCATAAAAGACAGGTCAGTCTTGTTTAAATATAACTTAAGCACTGTGTATAACCTTTAAAAAATAGCCGGAACACATCTGAAATGAGAAAAAAATCTTTTCGCAAATATCCTTTCTTTTCTTCAACAAATTTCCTTACATCGTTTAATAAATAGTTGTGATTGTTTGACGATTTCAGCTAAACCTATATTTTCTATTAAATAACGACAGTCGGTTATTCTGACCTTTAGCAAAAATATGAGTAGAATGAATCCTACATAATATACTTATTAAACGGGTTTGTGTAAAATAAAGCATAGACAAATACAACATCGCTTCTTTGTTTGGTTGGTTGGTTTTATGGCACATTAACCCTTTTAACTTATTTAATTCCGAGAACAATAATTTTTGATAAAAGTTATTTTTGTCCACATGTAGATTTTGAATAAGACAATATAAACAATTTCATCAATAAATGGAGAGATTGGAAGCATTCATACCTTTCTCAAGAGCATTAGTCCGAACATGAACGCAAGCGTAACGACTTGGTTTCGAACTCGTGTATTATGATTGCGATGTCCGACTGTCTTGCTACTATCTCAAGTAGACATCCCCTCAAAAATAATGAGTCTACACAATGTATTAAAAACACATCAATCAAAAATGTATTAAAAAACACATCAATCATAAGGATTATGAAGGTAACAATGATAAGGATTATTTCGAATAATAAATATACCCGCCTCATACCAAGGAGGTGAAAGAAACTAGTAACATTACACATAACATCATTGACTACAATTTTTCTTCGAACTAAAATACTTTTAAATCATCAGCATCTTAAAGTCATCAACGAAAGCATTAAAAAATATATTTCTAAAATTTTAGTAATTTTAGAAATATATTTTTAAATTCTTCCGTTCATGTCTTTAAGATGCTGATGATTTAAACGAAGACTTTAACGAAGGCAAAAACGAAAACTTTTAGTCAAGCCTTGAAGTGTTTTCAGTTTTAGTCTCATCATTAAGAGGAAGCCATTTTCATTTCCAGTGTTAATTCAACATTTTTTATTTTAACATTTTATTTCGAATTTGTAATCAACTTTTTCCAGTGTGTGTGATACATTAATTTTAATAGTAAAGTAATTAGCTTAATTAGAAAAATCTAAAAGTAGCTATTGTGAAAGAATTATATAACAAAAAAAAAATGAATTTTGAGACCAATTATGCAAGCCGGCTTCCACTCGTATCTGACACATTTAGTTTTTTCACGTATCTTTGTTGATACGAAAAGAGTGGAAAGCAATTCAGTCACTGTGAATATTGATTTAAGGATATATGGCTGCGTGACAGCCACGCATACTCATTTGTTCCACATAGCTTCTTCACGGCTCAACGTGGATGAGACAAGCCGTGTCCATGTTCTAGGTTACATCAGACTACCGATTTACAGTCTTTTGCGCACTCAGCACTAACCTTGATATTTCTGCGGAGCCAATTACCACATGAAAGAATATTAATAAATACCATTTTATTTTATTTTAAAATATATTTCCATGTTATCATATCTGATTTTTTGATCAAAAACCAAAGGCAGATTAAATATAAACAAGGGTCTAACAGGTGAATTTCAAATTAAGTTAGGTTTATTAATTGACCATAAAAACTAATTATAAAAATCAGGCCCAGAAGTTACAGTCGTTAATAAAAGCATCTTCATTATGGACTCTCGCGTCGATTTCGACGTATGAGTGTCATCAAACTGACTATTGACTACATTAGATTGAAATTTGTTTTCAGTGACGAAGGATGGTATATCTCCTTTCGCTTCTTGTAACACTCAGCCAATGCATAGATTTTCTACAAATTACATAAACAAATGACCTCAGTTTTATTTTAGAGTTTCCCTTCTAAACCTGTTCTTATATACCTGTTTAAACAGATTAACTAAAAGTGTATCTACCTCATTGGCTAATCAGCGCCCCAGACATTAACCTAGGTATTCCCACGTCCCAATGCAAATTAGCTTACCCAATATTCCTATGTTGTCACCCAGACAAGTACGAATCAGGTTCCCTGTTGCTTAACTTTAGTGATCTGACAGAAACCTGTATCTCTAATGTGACCGTAACATCTTTATACATACATATTAATCTTTATACATATAAATGCACATAACACTATGTTTGTGCACCTGTGTGCGTCAGAGATAGATAGAGAAGGAAAGGGAGGGAGAGAGAAATAGTAGGCGATAGGAAGAAAGTGAAAGGGAAAAGAGAGAAAGAACTTTTATATTTCGAATCACTGACCTCTCTGTTTCTAAACTGAAATGGATGAATACGAAAACCTTTTAAAGGTACAACCAAACATTGTCTGTTTATCTTTGTTGATAAAAAGAATAACAAGATTATGTTGACCTGTTCGAGTTTTATCAAATTGAGTTACAATTGCTTATCAAAACTCACTCATACAATAAAGCCTTTGTAGAACATTAACAAAAGAAAATATGACCTTTTTACAAAGAACATAAAACTCTATAAGACACTATTTTTACTTGGGCTGTGGCAATATGATTTTATTAAAGAATGTTCTTGAAGTTATTTGACTATTATGCAATTTTCCCATTCCTAATAATTCTATAGTTATCCGTAGTGCTGCGAGAATATGCCTTTATTAAGAATACTCTTGTCGTTACTTGACTATTATCAAATTTCACCATTCATAATAATTTTATATTTATTAGTAGGCTTGTGACAATATGCTATAATTAAAGAATACTCTCGTTGTTACTTGACAATTTTTTAAATTTTACAATTTCTTTTAGTTCTGTAGTTATTAGGTGGACTTCGAAAATATGCTATAATTAAAAATATTTTTGTCACAACCATAATAACTAGTTAGGAATTTACAGTTAAAATAATACATTGTAAATACAGCATAAAGCAGATAAAATAGGTGTTTTTGAAATTTCTCAGCCCTATATTATTAGAAATACATCAAATAGGTACAATTTTTCTAAAGACTTGCCATTTTATAATACAATAATATTTTTTTCTTTTTAGATACACATTCAACAGGTGAAAAATTGAACATAAAAAATTCGTATACGAGAGTTACGTTACAGATAAGAATTATTTTTTTTAACTTTTTCGTTGTTTATATTAATATTTACACAAACATTCAGATCAAAGCTTTTATATATCTATATTTGAATATCTCATTAACACATATAACCTAATAATAATCAAATTAAAATCAAGTCAATTGCTAGATTACAGTGTTGCATGAGTTTTTTTATTTATCTATTTATATATTTTTCAAATAAACAAATAATTATTTTCTAAAAATTTAAATTCACAAAAAGATATTTGGATCCTAATCACATATAAAT
>JAUZSX010292573.1:0-14020 GCA_034780655.1 Idiosepius hallami
ATATATATATATATATATATATATATATGAAATCTTGTTTGTATTTTTTTTAATTATTTTATTTTCTCCTATTCATCAGAATCGAAATGTTAAATTACTAAACAGTAAACACGAAAATCGAAATAATTAAACACTTTTTTTACTTAAAAAAAAAACAAATAATTTTTTTACAACTAACAAGTAAAAAAAAAATATTTCTTCCATACCGTGAAAAATAATTGAAGTTTGTAATGAAAATCAAACTTACACAAAAAAGTTTAAGTATATGAGTTTTTAAAGTTGTTATTAGGTCAAATAAAATATTTATTTTTTAAATATATTTTTTTAAACCCGATTTACTTTTTTTTGTGAAAAAAAATAAATAAAAAATAAACAAAAGTTAGAAGTCAAGACCTTTTATCTTCAAGGGGAAGAAAGACTTTATTTTCAAAACTATATTTAACTTATTGTTTAAAACAAAAATCAAATAATATATTTGTCAAAAATCATTTTGAACATAATTTCACAAAAAATAATTAAAATTGAAAATATTTTAAATTAAAAAACTTATTTTCAAAGTAGATGTTATTGTTTCGAAGTCTTTAGGCTTTGTTTTGTTTAGTAAAAAATGTCTTAAGTAGGAGAGAAGAAAAAAAACCTCAGAAGTTTTACTGTGTTTATTTAAGTGTTTTTGCGTGTTTTTTCATTTAAACCGATACAAAACTAAGAAAATTATCTTTTGTTTTTCTCCGCTTTAACTAAATGCATTTTATTAATTAAAATAATCAAAATTAATCTTAGATTTATTTATTAATTCAACAAAAAAACGGAATACTGTTTTTTATGTTTGTTTTAACATAAACATCTCCATTGACGTCTATTTTAAGACAATTATAATAAAGACATTTATTAAAAGCCAAATAATTGCTTATGGAAGCAGTGGGTTCGATGTTATTAAATACAATATCATATTTTTAATTAGGAGTAATAGACATTTGGGAAAATGCAAAGCGTTTGAATTTTATTTATCGTTTTTTTTTAACATAGAGCAAGAAGAAGAAGAAGCCATTATTGTATTTTAATGTTTGCACAACAAAGTCACAACATAAACAGCGTGCTTCAAAGTTATTTGTTGTTGTTCCTATTTTGTGCAGAAACTGAACGATAAGAGGAAGAAAGATATACATATGAAGAATCGTGGGCGATTGTGGATATAGATGCAAATAAAACTTACCTTCAATGCGATAAGGAATAAATGAAAACAGTTCTTTTTTCTTTCATACAATGAAGTCAGGAGTTTCCAAAATAAAAACAACACACTGACAAACGTGACGTCACCATAACAATCAGATGCATCATGGGAAAATTCAATTACTTATTTTCTCTTTCGAATATATATATTTTTCTTAAACTTCATTTCTTTCTGTCTTTCTAACTTTATTAAATTTTATTTCCATTAATAAATAAAATTGTGATATAAAAAAAAATTAAAAGTTAAAAAAAATCAAAAATGAATTAATCAGGAAACTTGCTACTAGTGTTGTTACTGTAGAGTCCAGCCAGAGTGCTTGTGTGCGTGTGTGTGTTTTTTTGTTTTTTTTTTTTAATTTTACTGTTATTCAAGATTCAAAGAAATAAAAACATTGAGTAACATTATAAAACTGATTATTTCTTTTAAAAAAATTCCTTTATTTTATAATTTTTGCATCAATCCAATATTTAAAAGCAGAACATTCAGAAACAAAAGAAAAACGTTTTTCATGGTAAAAAAAGTAACCCAAACTCAGAGAAACAAATATTTAAGATTTATTTTAAACAAACAATGATTTAAATGTAATCGTTTATGAGTTTTTAATTGATTTTTCTCTGAGAAAACAAAAACAAAAATAAATTAGAAAATATTCTTAGAAAAGCGTTTGGTCATTTTGTTTTAAAAAGTGAATAGTAATTTTTCATTTTATATTTTCATTCATTTGAAAACAGAAATTTTAAACAATTTTATATTCTAAAGTAGCAAATTTCTAAGATTTTTTTTTTCTTTCCACCCTCAAAAAAAAAAAAAAAAAGAAAAGAAAAAAAAAGAAAAAAATTATATGACGTTTTTCGCCGTTTGCGGTCTCGGCACACTTTTTTTTTCGCACTTATCATTTTTCCAATTCTTATTTTTTTTTAATTCTTTAAGAGAAAAAAATAACAACATTTATCGCAAAAATTTCTTAAAATGTTTGGATTTAGACATCTTTAAGAATTTTATTTGACCAATTTAGATTCAACACGTTTCCAATAATGAAGCAGTAGTCGTGGGTAGATCCATTAAACAGAACGGCAAATTAAAGCACGCATTGGCTATTCCGGTAACCTCCCGCCGCGCTTCAAGCGTTATCTTGTTCAGCTCTAATACAAGTTCGATGGCGTATTAAGAAGAAAAAACGGTAGGTTGAGTGACTTTTTAAAAACTAATTTTAATGCAACTAACTTTATTGAAATTCTGTCATTTTTGTTTGCACATTCGACCGAATGTTTGCTGTTTCTTTTCAGCTAGGAATCGAGTCTGTGACGGTTTGTTTTTTCTGCATGTTTTCATCTTTTTTCAGTAGCGACAAAGCGAGCGCCCTTTCTTCCACCACTTTTTATTTTGGGGGCTTTTTTTTTCGATTTAAATTATTTTTAGGGAAGATTAATTTTCTTTTTCACTTTGTTGGGGAAAATATTCATATAAATTTATTTATATAAATAATTATATACATATATAAAGACAAAACAAAATCCACACAGAAAAAGAAAGAAAAGAAAGAAAGAAGAATCAGAAATAAAAAGCGAAAGAAAGAAAAAAAAATCATGTTAATTTTTTTGCGGATACAAAAATAAATAAGAATAAAATACAAGAAACAAAAGAAAAACAGACACCCTCTGAGGTTTCAACTTATTTAATCACATGTAGTTTTTGTAGTTAGCATAATTTTATTTTTTTAAATAATTAACTTTACTTTTTTTTCTTTATTTTTTCAACAAACTTTAAATTTTAATTTAAGGCCGAAAAAATAATTTTACAGTATCAAAAATATTAGTTAAAAAGATCTAATGAAAAAGAAATATTTTATTTCTATACTGACCGCTTTTTCCCCCTTTAGGTTTATCATTTAAAGCAACCTTTGATAGTTTACCGGGTGTCTAATTTAAAAGTAGTAAAAAAAAAACAAAAAAAAAAACAACCACCTTTCTTCTCTTTTTTTATTTAATTTATCGAAAATTTTCACTTTTATTATCCAAAACAAGTTTTTGTTCATTTGGATTTCCTATGTAAATCTGTAGGTCCCTAAATTAAGTAAAAACTTAGCCTAAAAGTAAAACCATACACGCCTTTAGCGGATTTTTTTATTTTAACTTTTTTCTTATTTATCCGCTAATACATTGTTTAATTTTCTTGTCAGTTGGATGAACTTCATGGTCTAAAAAGATATATTTAAAAGAAAGGAAAAAGATTTGTTATTATTCTAAGTTTAATTTATTGTAGGAATTAGAGAAAAAAAAGGGGGGAGTAGAAAGTGTTTTTCAAAGCGTTATTTATTTATTTATTTTTGATTCGT
Source organism: Idiosepius hallami (assembly GCA_034780655.1). Taxonomy (NCBI): domain Eukaryota; kingdom Metazoa; phylum Mollusca; class Cephalopoda; family Idiosepiidae; genus Idiosepius; species Idiosepius hallami. Next base: position 3,567 of record JAUZSX010292573.1, read on the forward strand.
GTGGGTTTTATTATAATTTTTTGCGCGAATCTTGATGAAATTTTGAAGCTGTTAAAAAAAAATAATTTTTTTTTTCGATTTTCAAATCGAAAACGAGGCAAAAAGTAGCAAAGAAGAAGTTAACGTTTATTTTTAATCCTAAGATAAACTTGAAGATTAAAAAATAGATTTAATTAAAAAAAAAAAAAAGATGCGTGAAAAAAAATCCCTATTACTAAAATAAGAAAATAAACAAAAACAAAAAAACAAAACATGCAAACACCCAACAAAAAACAAAAAAACAAATTGACTTACCCTTCAAGCTCAGCTGTTAATTTATGAACACCCTAAAACGCAATATCAAGCAAAATAATCACAAACTAAATTACAGTTTACATCAATTTTAACTATAGAATATTTTACAGATACATTTAAAATATATAATATTTCTTGGCATTTTCATTATTTAACAGATTTTACATATTTGCATATTTAATCATTTACGGATCTGTTTTGCATATTAATATTTAAAAGATTTGCATATTAAATAATTTCCAGATTTATTTTGCATATTCAATTATTTACAGATTTATTTTGCATATTTAATAATTTATGCAATGATGCATATTTGTTAATTTTCATAATTACTTTGTCTATTTAATATATTATAAATTTAATTAAGTTTATCTTATATATATATTTTACTTATTTAATATTTTACATATTTTTGTTAATTTACAGAATTACTTTGCCTATTTAATAAATTATAGATTTATTTTAAGTTTATCTTGTATTTTATATATTTTACTTATTTAATATTTTAGAGAATTTACATTATTAATTTTTAAAGAGTTATTCTAAATTTTACATGTTTTAAATTTTTCAAGGTTTTTTTTTTTACTATTTTACTGTCTTTTCATACCAGTAACCAGTTTATTAAATATTTGATATTTTACAGATTTCTTTTTTTACAATATTAAAAAAAAATTTGAATAATAAGTAAATAAATGGCGCTCACAAAAGTTAATTATTAGAATTTCTTTATCGTTTTTTTTTTCTACATCTATGCTACAAGTATTTGTACTTCATGTTTTGGGTCAGTTTTTATTTTTAGTTTTTTTAAATTTTTCTTTTTATTAAATAAATCTTATCACCTTTTTTGTTAATAACCAAAAAAAAAAAAACTTTTTTCCTTCTAGTTTTGGGATTTTGTTTTTCGATTTAAGTATTTTCTTATTAAACAATTTATTTCTATTCTTAACTTTGTTCTCTTCACATGAATGCTTAAGTTTGATTTATTTGTTTTTTAAGCAATTATCAACCAATTTTTTTTGCTTATTTTGTTTACGTTAAATTCACAACCATAAAAAATCTTTGGTTTTATCTTCAAAATACAGGATTCAAATTTAACAAGAAAAAAATAGTTTGTTTTCTAGCACAATACTCCTAGTTTTGTAAAGAATATACGGGGAAAAAAGATAATACATTATATATATATATATATATATAGAAAATTATTAGAAAAAACAAGAATGTGCACTGCACTGCACAGTGCCAACGCGTTTCGGATGTTTTTCCTTCTTCAGGGAGGGCACATTTATATTTTTTTATGTAATATTTATTATTTTCCTCGGAAAAGTTTGAAATTTCTCCTTAATTTTTCATCGCTGCAGCTGCAGTGCTGCTGCTGAGTGCACTGTGCACTGCAGTGCACGCGGCATTATTTTAAAAAAAATGAGATATTTTAAAAACTAAAAAAATCAGAAAAGAAAGAGAAAACAAAACAAAACTAAATTCGATAAAAGATAGAACTAAAAATCTATTTGAGAACCCCCCCCCCAAATAACAATATGTTTTGTAAATAAAATAGTAGAGAGAAGAAGAAAAAGAAGAAAGTGTTGTTAGGTCATTTTAATTGCTTGCTTGTTTTGTGTGAAACGAGAAAATTTTGTGTGCGCTCTTTTGTAAGAAGAGTGTTTTGAGACCGAAAGCAAAGAAAGCACTTTTCACATACAATAATCAGCCGAACGGACACCGACCGACCCAGCTTGCTGCTGGCTGCGACGATGTCGTCTTGTTTTGGGCCTTACTTCTTCGAAAAATCACTTCATTAGTCTTTTATTCACACTATCCTATCAGTGTTTATTTTTTTTAAGTTTTTATTTCTTGATTTTTAAAAAATTATTTTCCAACATATGACAAGAACCAAGTGCAAACTAACTGCATAAACAATTTGTTTTTTATAAATTCTTTAAAGTATTTTTTAAAAATTATTTTAATATTTTGTGATATATGGCTACTAAGTGCAAACTAACTGCATAATAAACAATAAATAATTTATTTAGTGTTTATAAATTTTTTAAAGTATTTAAAAAATTTTATTTTTTATTTTTCGATATATGACAACTAAGTGCAAAAGCTAACTGCATTATAAATGATAAAAAATTTAGTGTTTATGAATTTTCTAAAGTATTTTTTTGTAAAATTGTTTTTGCGACATATGACAATAAGTGCAAACTAACTGCATAATAAATGCAGATGATGAATTAAATTTAATATCATCAAACAGCCCCCCCCAAAAAAAAAATCTTAAGGGAAAAAATCAATACCTAACTTTTCAAAATCTTATTTTGCTTAAAAATAATAAACATATTGCAAAATTTATTTGCTCTTCAAAAATATTTACAGTTATATTTTTTTTTATTCAAGTAACAACAATAACAAACACATTTGTATGTGAGGTGTGGGATGAGGGAAAAATAATTGTAGGTAGAATAAATGTTATTTTCTCAAAATGAAAAAAAGAAACGGAATGATGAGAAAAAATTAAATTGTAATAAAAGTTAATTCTTTTAAAATTTTGATGCATAAATTCACATAAGTAATTTTAATGCATTTATTTCTGCTTCTTTGTTTAATGTTGAATTTAAGTGAAAACTAAAGTCGCGCGCGCACTCGCTACGACAAGACGCTGAGTGTAAGGGTTTTTTTTTTGTTGTGAAGTCGGCTAGTCGCCCTTGCCGTCGTATATGTGTGTATGTGTGCAATTGTTTAATTCTCTCTCACTCAGTCCTCTGTATCTACCCGTTACCTCTCATTATTGTGTCCACCAGCCCAGCAGCAGCCAATGTTTAAGAAATGCAACCGAAGAAGAAGAAAAAATGTTTAAAAAATAAATAATAATAATAAAAAGTTATTTTATTTATTTTTTTTTTCCTTACGGAAAAAATTCCCCAAAAAACTTTAGTTCATTTCTTCCCTTTTTTTATAACTAATTTTTATTAGTTTTTCTTTAAAAACAAAAGAAAAGTAAAAACTAATGCGAGTTAGTTGTTGCAACAACTTAGCTCGCTCGCCGTACGTTGTCTGTCTCCTCTGTGTTACTGTTACGCTTATTAAAAAGCATTTCTGTTGCTACTACTGTTCTTAGTGTGCACTTCACTTATGCATTTGCATTCCTTGAGTATTTTGAAAAACCAGTTGCAATAATCCACATTTATTGATAATAATCATTTTATTATTAATACAACTCCAAAAACAAACACCCACAAAAAGTTTATCACAGTTTAGAACTGAAATATTTAGTAATTTTTTAAAAATTATTTTACTGGACTGGAAGTGGTTGCTCTGTCTGATCACTTCATTCAGTCCATTAACTTTGCTACTGCTAAGACGGTCTAGTGTATTTTACTTTGGTTTGGTTCGTTCACTGGTTTTTGATCTAAACTAACTGGAACCGGAACTAGTGAAAATCACTTATTCACTTCACTTGCTATAATAAAGAAAAAAAAAAGGATTGCTTTTTTTTTTAGATGTTAGGGACTTTTTTCTTGCATTCATTCATTGCTCTCTGGTACGTTTTTCGCATAAACAGCAACAACAGCAGACAATGAGTAAAATGACAAAGACAGCAGACACAGTTCAACAGCTTTTTTTCTCCCATTTATACAGCAGAGGTCAACAGTCACAACCCTTAGATATTATTATTCAATATTCATTAAACCAGTTATCAAAACTTTGATCCTCTGGGTTTATATCGCTGGCTGACGCTGATATAAGCAAAAAGCAAGGAAGAATGGAAATGAAAAATTGGTAAAAAAAAAACATTGATTTGAAAACTTTACAAAACGAAAATTAAAAATAATTTCAACGCTTTTCATTCGTATAGTCGTAGAAAATAATCACAAGAGGAAAAATGTTGTGTCGATATTTGTTGTTCTGCGTCTAAAGGAGAGTGCACACAAGCGCCGCCGCCGTGCCGCTAAAAAATACATTACATTTTTTACAAATTAGATTAATTTTGGGAAAGCATACTTTGGTCAGTGGTTGGTTATCTTCGAATACTAGTTTACGTTCAAATTTCGACGAATACTCTTGGGAAAGATATGAATCCCCACATCCACCAGTCCACCACTCCACCAGCTGTGGAATTAAATACTGCTTATGCATTAATTCATTAGTGTTACCCCCCCCCCAAAAAAAAATATATATATATACGTTTGGACAAAAAAAAATACGTTGATAAAAATTTATTGTTTTCGGTATTAAATGACCCAAAAAAGTTGTTATATGGTAAAACAAACAAATGATTATTTTGTTCTCCAATCTTGATAACTGTTTAATTTTATCATTTATTTATAAAAAATAAAAATAAATAAAAATGACAATAATAAATTCGAAAAGTTTTTATTTGAATAAAAAGAAAGTAAATGCCTGAAAGAAAAGAAAATAATAAATAAATAAATTAAAAAAAGAGAGACGTGTAGAAGGAAAATTAATCTAAATTAAGGGTACTATTTGCGTTGAAAATTTGTTTTGAAATAATAAACTCTCCTCAAGACTAAACACTGACTGCGTGAGTGTTCTTTGTGTGTTCTTTCGTTTATTGTCAATTTTCGCGATAAATTTCTAACTTTTACAAACATTATTTTTTTTTTACTTAATTTGGTTTATTGAAACTTTTTTTGTAGATTTTTTAAAATTTGTTGTTAATTTAAAAAATGTCTGCTAAAAACCAAAGTAAAAAAATGTTTGTAAAAGTGAGAAAAAGGGTTAAGAATAAACCAACGTAAATAAATAAATAAACATTTATTGTAAAAGTGAGAAATTATTTTTAAAAATAAATAAACATTTATTGTAAAAGTTAGAAATTCTCACGCAAAACGCACACACATGTTAAAAACGTTTGTTGTAAATTTAAAAAAAAGTCTGCAAAATAAAAACCCTTTTAAATAACTAAATTAAGTAAAAAAAAAAATAATAACAATAGTGTTTGTAAAAGTGGGAAATTATCGTGAAAATTTACAATAAACGAAAGAACACGCATACGTAGTGTTAGTCTTTGGGGAGCGTCAATTATTTCAAAATACATTTTCAACGCGAATCTCTAATGTCCACTGCTACCAAATTAAGAAATTCATATTTTGTCTTATTTTATATTTTTATAATTGTCCAATTAATTCTTCGTGTGAGTTCGTGTGGCGTGTGCGTGCGTGCGTTAGAGCGCGCTTTCGCTTTATTATTCACACTAAATGTCAACACGTCCGAAATGTCTCTTGGAATCATGGAGAGAATTAATTGGCTTAATTAGACATATTTTAGGCGCAATTTTCACCTCAAAGTTATTATCTTTTTGCAAATTTTTTAATTAATATACCCCCTCAACAACAACAACAACAAAAAAATAATAATAAAAATAAAATAAAATAAATGGTGCCTTTACTTTAAAAAGCTACCAAAAATCAGGTAATTATTTAATCCAGGAATGGGCAATTATTTTGGCTGGAGAGCCGCAGCCGCATAGCGAGTCGGGGCTGGCTGGCCACCCACATTAATAACATCCGTTAATAAACATAAAAGTTTGAAAAATGTAATAAAAGTATTAAATTTAATAAAAAATGTAAATAATTGAATTACCATTTTTATTCTGAAAAGTATCGTAATTTTGTAATTCAATAGGACTAAAATGCGTACTAGTTCTTAACTATTTTTTGAAGTCTGGAGTGTGTGAGGTTGCTTTCGGGCCGCCGTCGCCGTACATACCTCCCCCCCTTTGATCCGCAGGTTGCCCGGGAGGCCTCAATATCAAAATTTGATCTATTATTAAAGTAAAGAATCAACTTTTTAACATCGTAATTTTTTTTTTTCATAATCGATTTATAAATAATAATAAGGATAATTCTGCCGGTCACCCCAAGGGAGGTTTTACAACACAAAAACTACTTTTGCAACATTGCGAAGTTACAACGCTAAACTAGAAGATAACTGAGACTGTTACAAAATAAATCACTGAGACAGTGTTACAAAATCACAATTTTTTTCTTTTTACAGATTTAGACGAAATTGAGATTTTAGAAATAATTTTTTTTACTTTTTACTGTTTTAAACTCAATTGAAATTTTAGCTTTCATTCTTTTTTAAAACGGAAAAATAACGCTTCTACATTGTAAACAAAAAAATATAATCATTTGTAGCTAGTTTTCTGTTGTGTGTTTTTTTTTCGTTAATCAACACAAAACAGCAGTATCCAGTGTTGTTGGTGAAAAAAAAAAGGCACAAAGAAAGAACGAATGAAACCGTCTTTTTATTTTCTCGTTTGTGTTTCTTTTTATTGTCCTCGTTTTCTTCTTCGATTTTCTCTTCATCCTTTCCCTCACCAAAATAATAATATCAGCCTACAGACAGGAGACTTACTCCACAGAGTGAAACTAACATGAGTTGTGACTACTGGTTGGACAAATCATTTGCATAGGAATATAGGGTTCCCTTTTCGTTGTCTCGTAGGATTTTTTCAAAATTAGATTTCTAGTAGATTTCATGTATTTCTTTCTCTCTCCATCTCTTTATCTTATTTTATTTATTTATTTTTAAACATTAAACTGTTAAATTTGAGATAGGGAGAGAGGAGGCGCTTCTTTTCTTTTTACGTAGAGTCGCTTTAGCGAGAGAGAGAGAGCGCACTCACTGTCTAAGTCTTTTACAACTCACTTTCACTTCTGAGTGGAGGAAAAAAAAGTTTTTAATTCTTCAAAAAGCGCGTTTATTTTATTATTATTATTTTTTTTTTAATTACAAACCCAAGATGGACATTAGTTTTTTTACACCGCCTGAAATCACTGGATATAAAGTAAGAAATCTATTTATTTTCTTTTTAACTATTTTATTAAAAAAAAAAAAAACGATCTAGCAAGTGGCTGAAAAAAGGGCTCGATTTACGATCAGCAGCAGGAGCACTATCAGCACACACACGTTTTTACCGTCAAATTTTGATATATTGGCCATGGAAAAAAACGACATGGCCGATATTTTGGCCCTATTGGCTAATTAGTAATTTTAATAGTTAATTTATTTTTTTGCTAGTTTTCACATAAGTATTTGAAATGGAAATGATAATAGTCCTTAACAATTCGACCTTTTTTTTCATTGGTTTTATTTTTATTTATTTACGTACGTAAATTCTGGTTTTTATCTTTGTTTAATTTCAACTTATAATTTTTTCCGCATCCACCCACGGCCTATCCACCCAACAGTAACACAACACACCATTTAACTTTTATTTACTTATCGAAATTTCTTTTCTTTTCTTAAAATAAAAAAGCGGAAAAAAATTAAACAAGAGTGCTAAAAAAAACAAAAAACGTTAGCTTATATTTTTTTATTCATCGAAATTTACTTTTTTAAAGTAAGGCATTTATTTATTATTATTATTTTTTTTTTGGAGTATTTATACTTTTTTTTTTTTGTAAAATTCCTAGTAAATTAGACTTACTTTTTTTTTTTTTTTTTTAAGAAGAACCACTTTTAAAGCACGTGTGTACATCGAAACTGTGTCGGGTCGCGTGTTTACTGTTTTAAATCATTTCAAACATCTTTTTTTTTCGAGTGTAAATTGTCACCAACTCGTTTTATAGTTTTATAAGTTATTTCAAAATTAAACATTAAAAAAAATTGATATTTTTATAACCAAAATAAACAGAATTATTTTCAATCTTTCATTTATTTCTGTTTTTGCATTGATTACGTACGTTTCAATTTCGTAAAATTTATTTTTGAGAAAGGGAGAAAAAAAGTCTGTAAAAAAGCCTTTTGGTGTCACTCGCTCTCTCTCGGTATGGCTTTTTTTTGTTGTAAATCTGTGAAAATACGTATTTTTAAGCGAATAAAGAGAAAAATATGTATTCTAAAAATCAGTTTAAAACTAATGAAATCCTTTTTTATCATTTTAAATATCTTTTTTATTGCACGGTTAAATTTAGTTCAATCAATTCAATTACTTGTGAGTACTTGTTTTGTTTGTACTTTTCAGCCTCTAAAAACGTCTTTTGTAGAAAAAAAAAGAAATTAGATTTGAAGTTATTTTCTCTTTCATTTTTTCAATTTATTTGTAATTTTTATAATTGAGTGAATATTGAATCGTTTTTTTTAATTATTAAAAAAAGAATTACCAATAAAAGTGCGTTGTTTTTTAGCCTTTAGTAGTAGTAGCAGTAGCAGTAACATAAACTAAACGACTACTATGTTTGATAGATTTTTTTTTCTAAACTGTGGCTTATATTTTTTAAAATAAGTATGAAATGTTTAATTTTGTCAGTAAATCAATAAACAAATGATAAATAGAAGCTAGATAGATAGTTAAAGAATAAAACTGGATTTTATTTCCATCTTTGAATGCCCTTAAAATTAAGTGCTGGCTGCTGCTGATATTTTGAATTTTATTTTCCCCATTTAAATAAAATATTTCATTAACTTTAGGGAGTAAAAAGGTCATTTAAATAATTTCTTGCTATTTTTTTTAATCGTTTGTGTGTTGAAATGCGCGTTGTTTGACAGATAGTTATTGTTGTGTGGTTGGTGTGGTATAGGTGTTGTGTCTGGCTTTAGGGGGGGTAGTTATTATTCCTTGTGGATAGGTTTTTGGTGTGTGTGTGTATGTAAGGAAATTTTCATATCTTGTTGCCACCTCCCACTTTGATTTAAAATTATTTCGAAATGGTATTTATCTTTTTTTTTTTTATAAATAGGCAAACGTAATTTAATTTTTATTTTATTTATTATATCAAGACTAGTCACAAAAATCCACACCTTAAAAAAAAATTACTAAAAAAAAAAACTTTTAATTTATTGTAAAAATAAAAGAAATATATTTTTATATTTTCGATTGCTATCATTATTGTTTTTTTTTTTTTCAATTCTTGATCTTACTTCTGAAGACAATCAGCAAAAAAAGCACTCAATAATTGTTATTATTTTCTAAAAATTATCGAAGGAATAAAATGTTTAAAAAACAACCCTATAACTATGAACTTGAACTACTAATTCTACTGCTAGTGCTACTACGACTGACTGACTGACTACTCCTACTTGTGGATTAGATTCTTTTTTTTTCTTCTAGAAAGATTTAACCATTTAGAAACAGGTGAATAAATAAATAAATAAATAGATAGATAAATAAATATAAATCTGAAGCTGAGAAAATGTTTATTTTTTGTAGTTTTGTTTGTTTATCTAAAAAAAAAAAGTCAAGCAATTTTTAATGATGATCACGTGACTTCACGCATCTTCTTTTCTTTCTTTCTTTTTCTTTTCCAAGTCTTTTTGCTTGATTAATTCAATTCAGAGTTTTTTTGTTTTTTTTCGTAAATAAACACTGAGGAGGAGACAGACACCGAACTAAACACCAAACTAAACACAAACAACAACACTGTCAGTAGACTAAACACTTGAGAAAAAAACAAAAAAAAAAAAACGACACAGTCTTCTTAAATAGTTAAAACACCTTTTTTTTTCTGCCAAACTAACTCGTCATAATCAACTTTCAAACTGTTTTTTTTTTTTTTGGCAAAATATTTTCTCCCACACGTTTTTTTTTTTTTTTTTTTTTTTAAATAATCTCCACAGTTCCACGTACATCCCTCGAGTTATGGATAAAATGGTGCAGGTGCACAGTGGTGCATGGTGCACTGGTGCATATTGTGTCATTAAAAAACTACCTGTGACAAAAAAAAAAGATTGTTCTTGGCATTTAATAAACTCAAAAGTGAGATGTAAAACTAAAAATAAAATAAACAAACAATATTTTAAAGAATTTAAACTTGAATTAATGAATGAATGAGAATAAGTGCCCCCCCTCTCTCTGGGCAATTGTTTACCTCTCTCTCTCTCTCTCTCTCTCTCTCTCTCTCTCTCTCTCTGGGCAATTGTTTATCTCTCTCTCTCTTTGAGCAATTGCTTATTTCTCCCTCCCTCTCTCTGAGCAATTGCCGCTCTCTCTCTCTCTGAGCAATTGTTTATCTCTATCTATCTTTCTTTGAGCAATTGCTTATTTCTCCCTCCCTCTCTCTGTCTCTCTGAGCAATTGCCTCTCTCTCTCTCTCTCTCTCTCTCTCTCTCTCTCTCTCTCTCTCTATCTATCTATTTTCTTTTTTTAAATTTTTCCGAAAAAAATTATGGAAAATTTAGGCAACAACCGTGTTGTT
>JAUZSX010292584.1:0-14019 GCA_034780655.1 Idiosepius hallami
TTCAAGGCCTAAACTACTTGAAACTAGAAACATCAAAGTTTCAAGGCCTAAACTACTTGAAACTAGAAACATCAAAGTTTCAAGGCCTAAACTACTTGAAACTAGAAACATCAAAGCCCAAAAAAAAAGTAAGAAAAGGGACAGATTTAACTGTAAACAAGTGTTATGGGCTGCAGAACTAAAATAAAAGCAAAGAGAAAAAAAAAAAGAAAAACATGATGACTAAACATTTAATTGTATGTGTAAATTATTGCTGAATTTAACCTTTTTAGTCATTTAATGCAGAGTGCAAAAGTTAGGCGCTTTTGCAGAACAAGCAAATTGAGAAATATTTTTTTGCTCGGGGACTTTGCACCGGTTGAAAGCAATGGGTTAGGGTTTAGGGATAGGGTTTAGGGTTTGGGTTTCGAGTAAGGGTGTAGGGTAAGGGGTTAGGGTTAGAGTTTAGGGTAAGAGTTTGGGTTTAGGGTTTAGGTTAAGGGTTTAGGGTAAGGGTTTAGGGTTTAGGGTAAGAGTTTAGGGTTTAGGGTTTTGTGTAAGGGTTTAGGGTAAGAGTTTAGGGTTAGGGTTTAGGGTAAGGGTTATGGGTAAAAGTTTAGGGTAAAGATTTAGGGTTCAGCCAAATTTTTTGATTTGCTTGTTCTGCAAATGCACCAAAAGTTGTTGATAATCATTTTTTTTTTATCAACGTGTTGTTAAAATAATACAAGTATCACCATTTAAATCATAGCTAAAGGGGATAAAAGGGATTTGTAGCATTAGCCCAAATGTCAATTATACGTCTTAAATGTACTTACCTATCTTCAGCAATGCCGAGATCAATGGTGGGAAAGTTATGTTCTTTTAGAAGAGCAATTAAAGCCACTCGATTACTATCACGCACTTTGCCTTGATTCAGAGTTTCTCCTGGTTCAATCAACTTCAATCAAAAACACAAAATGCCATCATTTTTAGAGGAATGATAAATATTAATAACAAAAACACAAATTGTAAATATATTTTGGAATCATCTATTTGTCTATGACCATTTATAAATGAGGGGAGGGGTCTCTTTAGAGTAAAACCTATTCATCAGCAATGACTCTAACAAAAATCACTCTTCAACAAACAACTGTGTAAAGCAACTTTTAAATTGAACTTTTCATTACTGATTATAATCTTCACAAGAACAAGAACTTTTGATAAATGTTATTTTTTTACACACATAGTTTTTTAATAATACAAGTTGCACTATTTAATCCATAGCTGGAGGGAAGATGAGGATTCATACTTTTCTCAAGGTTATCAGTTGACATGTCAATGTAGACAGAAAAACTTAGATTCAAACCCACACACTACAGTTCCGAAGTGGGATCTCCTATCCACTGGGTCACGTCAACCATCCCCTTCACACTTGAACTCCTAACAAAGAATTAATACTTTATATTCAGAAGCTTTAAATAAGATATTTCTTTCAGTAGAATACCAGCCTATTTATAAAATCACTTCTTGAATTTAATAATAATCTTTAATTTAGGCCATTACCTTATCAAAATCATTGTTGTGAGTTAAACACAATATCATTTCACATTTAAGTATTGGGTCAGTAAGAATGAAATGTTCTATTTAAAACTGATACTTTATTGTACAATAAAAGTGGCCTAACACAGGTTGGTTTCCAAGACTGAGATCACCAGATCAAAATCTGTTTACTCATTCGACACATTCATGCCAAACACCTTGTTAATGTTTCTAGCCACCTGAGATGCATTTGTACCCTGACAGAATTCATATTCAAAACAAAAGAAATCTTTCATTTATCCATGGGTTCATGGGTGTTGATTTAAAATATCTTAATTATGAAAAGCACCTATAAGCTGGTGAAGTTAAGGTTAAATGATATGAAACTAAGAATTCAAAATAAAACTATGTGAAAATTATAAGTCTTCAAAAATGAGATTGATCAATAAATCAGTCATTTCATTCTTAATGACCAAATACATTTAGTGTTTGTAAATGGTAACCTTGAAAAAAAACTATTACAACTACTACTAAGAAATCTTGTGAAAAAAAAGTTGCGTTGGAGACACTGGTTCCCACTAGATCACTGAAGTTAAGCAACGTAGAGCATGTTCAGTACGAAGACTGGGTGACCACTTAGGAATATTAGATACTGTAGTAGTTGTCCAAGTTGGAGGTTAGAATAGGGCTAACAACCTAATTCTGTAAAAAGAATGAATGTTACAGAAACCGCAACAACGGTAGATGTTGATGTTGCTGTTGCGGCCCTATGTTCCCTAGTGGAATTAAAAGGATTAGAAAAAAAAATACTACTATAAAAGTGACCTTGTCTGTCTGTTTAAAGAATGGTCTCTACCATGTGGTGATACAGAGAATTACCAGAAGAAATAATAAATAGTCACCTCATTGCCAGTTGATAATACTGCAATTGTAGGCTTTTTAAAACATTTGACTTGATAAACACCAACTGTAGCCAATAAACCCACTTCAGAAGGTCCTAAAAACTGGCCTCTCTTCAGAACTTTTTCTCCTTGTGGAATGTCTGACCCAACAGGCCTAGAAATATTCAAACCAATAAATAGATTCTAATGACTTCAAATAGAATCAAACTGAAAATCTCAAAACAATATTACTTCATTCAATAATTGTAAAGATACAAAACATTTTCATTAGTTATTTATTTGTCCAAAAAGAAATATTACTTTATGTTATTTTTTAAAGTTTGATATTTAGATTTTTTGCACAGTTATTGTTCTCATCTCTGATTGTTGTTCTATTCAAGTTTCTTGATTTCTTATCATTACTGAGATAAGAACTGATCAATTATTATTTCCTTCCTATCTTTATTGTTATATACATAATTGTTATTTACTTGAGTGAATTGACATTTTTTGTTTAACGCCAAATTAATCTTTAAGGTTATTTTATGCATAGCTATAAATAAGATTAAAGGGAGGTAAGTTCAAAAGTTAAAAGATAAAGGGGAGATAACTTCAAATTAGGAAATTTTTAAATTGACATAAAATACATTTGATACTCTTTCAACATCTTGTTATTAATATTGAAATATCCTTATATTTTTACATAGTTAATCAGAGTATAGACATCATGCATGTATCTACATTTGGTATCTAAACATAGTCTATGTGTGGAATCTCACAATAGCTTATTGCATTAATATTCAAAGTTGATGCAAAACTTTGTTTTATTAAAACAAAATAGTGTTTAACAAATGTGTTGCATTTGGCCAGATTACTTGACAAAACAGAAAAACTATCAACATTTTTGTTTTTTCATGTTAAATCTAGCCTTTAACAAAATGACTATTAGATCTGTTGGCCATAATACTACAGAAAGTTAGTTCTTTATATAAAATATTTTTGAGAAATTCATTTTAAATTGAAAAGCAAATTCTCGTCTCAAATACTCAAATAAAAATTATTATGTTTATAGGAATGAAGGTGAAACTAGAAGTCCAAATAATACTATCAATCCTATGTAAGTCAGGATAATTGAAATATTTCATTTATTTTTATGAGTACCAAAGGATTTTAGTAGAGTAAAGTAATTTTAGGCAGGGAAGTAGAGCATTGGTAAAAGCTTGGACTATGGAATCGTATTACATGAGTTCAAATCCTAGTCAAAACCATTGCATTTTCTTTACCTGTCTCAGGCAGATGGGGCTCGTTAACCTGAGGGTGACTCATCTAGGTGAAGGCCAAAAAAGGTTTCGGGGTTGAGCATAGGGCTAGCAACTCTTTCTCATAAAACAAATATGCTACTGAAACAGCAAAGAAATAAATTTGCTGCCCAACACACCACTGGGTGTATAGGTTGATGATGAAAAGTAATTTTAAAGTTCAATTTCATGAAGTAACGTAGAATATCTTTTTTTAAATAAAATCGAATAGAAATTGATTTACTGTTTGTTTGCTTTGTGTTTAACAGCATATCAACCTTTTTAGGTCATTTTAATCTCAACAATAATTATTTTTGATAAACGTCCTTTTTATACATACGTAAATATTAGAATGATACAATTTGCACTATTTAATCCATAGCTGAAGGGAATTTAGGGATTCATAGCTTTCCCAAGGGAATTAGTTTAAATGTAAACATGGACGGAATGACTGGGATTTGACTTCACACGTTATGATACTGAAGTCAGAGCTCCTTTTAATGAAATTGATTCATAAAAATAAAAAATTAGCTGGTAAGTTTTTTTGGGGGGGATTGGTATTTCTGACAAGTTTTTATTTTATTTTTTTCAAATTTGTCCTCATTCTCTTTCTCTCAAGGAAATAAATTTTAGATAAGAGCAAACAGACTTAAACAGCTTATTAAACAAATCAGATAGAAAATAAGCCTAAAATGTGACAAATGGGGGGGAGAAACAGAATTATTAGTGAATTGTAATTACTTATCTATGTTGACTTTTGTTTGGAAATATCATGTTTATAAATGGAAATACAAAAAAGTGGAATTTATACAAAGATAAAACAACTAAAATTAATTCCTTAAAATCAGAGTTTTGTTTAATTGTTTGCACATAGATTTTAATAATCAAAAATTTTACAACCAAATTTAATTATCTAAAAAGTTTTTAAAAAGACATACTCAAGTAAATTTACCAGGAAATAATGAATATAGCAACTATTATTATAACTATATCAATATATTTCACCTTATATCTTGTCCAACAGAAGGGACCTTGGAAATAGTAATTTCTAATTCTTCTTTACCATCTTCAGTTTGCTGCAAAAGAACAGTATCTTCAACTTGCACAACTGCATCTGCTCCCATTGGTACGGGTGCACCAGTAGTAATACGCATACAATAACCAGTTTGAACACGGGTTTGAGGCTAAAAATAGAATAAGAAAATAACAAATAAAAAATAACTAAATAAATGAGCTCATTAGATTAAAAGGTTATTGTCAGGAAAAATGTTTAACTGTTGTGTGCAATACAGAGGAAGAAACCCAGAAAATGCAAATGGCAGTGCCCATGATTTTAGGGTCTGAGATATCATCCTGCTAATGCAAATTCCCCTTGTTCATATGCAGATGGGGGAGGTATTTTTCTGTATATACAAATCATTTAGCAAACATAGGGGACAGTTAGAGGTGATTTCCAGAGGACTGGTGTTCTGTGTATTCATTGTTGTGCTACGCTTTGTTTTACAACATTTTTGTCAGTTGGACCTTTTTGATACTAGGTATAATCCTATTATTTAGGATCAGTTTAATTTCATTCAATTATATATGGAGGAAACCATTTTTCTATCCAAGTTTATTTTTGTTGTTCCTGATTGGTCTGTTAAAAGAATATAAGCTGTTCCATTTAAGCCTTGAAAGCTATTTAGGGATTTATAGCTTTTTACTAAGTGTATTAGCCAAGAAAAGATATGAACTTAGATTTAAACTAGTAGATTACAATCATTTAATATAGGGATTTAACTTTTTTCTAACTAGATATTAACTCCAACCAAAAAAATTAACTTCTACATCCATTCAGAATAACAACTATTTTTTTGTATAAATGAAAAGTAAAAGGTTTTAACTGAAAAAACTGAAAATGGTTTCTTTTGGGATTTTTTGGTAATTTGAAATTGCTTGGGATTTTGTTTTCTTTTGGTTTGGTTTGCAGCCAACCAATTTTCCTTTTGATTGATTGATTGATTGATTGATTTAACCAGCATATCATCTCTCATGAGGTCATTCAATGCTGAAAACTGCTTTAATTTGTTCTACCTAGTTTTGTTGTTTTACAGTTTATGCTTGTTTATGTTTAGTTTTTGTCTGTTTGTTTGAAATAGTTAAGTTGTTAATATTAAACTCAATTGATTATTTGATGATGACAATGTTTTAAGATATTCAGGTATTCAATGTAATGTTGTAGAAAACTTGTTTTTATTTAGGAATCTTCTTATAAATTATAAACTTATTGATTGTAGATTCATCCACAAAAATAAAAAGTTGAATCGAATTTTATGCTTAATTTGAAGTCAATTTTAAAAAGTATTTTTGAAAATTCAAAAGAAGATAAAAAAGCCAAGCTTTAACTTACTATAATCCCAGCAGTATTTTCACCAACAACAAGTCTATTTCCAGCACCATCTTTGGCTGAAAATAGAAGATATTAACATTACAATAAGGCCTACAAAATTCTCTTTTCTCCAGTTATTTCGATTATGTATTCAAAACAAATCCAATTTGATTATAAAAAATAGATTTAGATTATTGATTATTATTTTAGATGAATGTCAATCTTTTAACAACTTTATAAATTAATGATTTATTTTTGGTTTGTTATTGGTTCATTTAACAAAGTGCAGTTGCATTCTTAAACCCATAGAAAGAATTCTAGAATTCTTACTTTTCTCAAGGGTATTCATCTGATATTGAATCTAATGGACAAAGGGAATTTAAACTTGCATCTTCTACTTCCAGATTCAATTGACTGATGAGCTCGTTGTTTAGGAACTTATTTGTTGTTGGCAAGCATCTGTTGTAACTGACAATGCTATGGAGTTCAAACCATGATATCTTATAAACAACAATGACCCAGTGCTGCCAATTGTGTTTCTCCCGCCAATGCTGCACCTCCCATAAGAGTTGCGGTATCTCAGGTCCGATCATACCAGACGACATTGGCGCGGGCGATAAGCAGGACGTTTGCGAGCCGACAAAAAAAATGAGTCAAAGCTCAGATCTCCGCCAGGACTGTTAAGCTTGCTTGATTGGTCCTTGCATTGACCAAGCGCTTCTCTCGCCTGAATTCTCTCTGTGTTAGAGGAAAGGACATGCCAATTCGTCTGAGAAAGAGAACAGATGCAGGGGCTGCTACAAAAGAAATTCATGATTATCTCAAGTGCCTTTTTGGGGTCAACAGCCAACTAGCAAAGTGTGTATATATATATATATATTTATGGAGTAGGAACTTAGTATAAAATCATATTCAGATCTTTTCATAAAAGTAAAAAAAAATGATTTGATAATTAAATCCAGATTAATCAACTTACACAAAACAGCATAGCCATCTTTAATGGATGCAGGGAATGGAGGTATCGGCTCTTTGGCAAACACATCTTCAGCTAAGTAACATCCAAGGCAATCTGTAAAGAGACTTTCACATAAGCTCAGAATTCTTTCATTCCATCTCTTCCACACATAGTAGCAACCAGAAAAGTGAAAACTAAAATTCATGTAAACTTAAATATTATTTGTTTTTTTTAATAGATACTAAAAATCCTTTTCAATTTTGTTATGGCCCAAGTAGGTTCAAATTTCGTTGCCCCTGTTATGGTTGTCCTATGTGAGCCTTTTATCGAAAACATCATCATCACTGTTATGGTCCAACGCTCATTCTCGTTATGGCCCACATGAGTTTGAATCCCTTACTCTATAGATCTGTTATTTTTTCCTCACTTTTCTATAAAACAGTTCGCTTGCTATTTAATCAAACTTACCTTCAACATAATCTTAATTTGTTAAGAAATTGTTGAATTTTTATTTTGGCTTTTTTTGATGTATTTGATTTAACAATAACTTTCTTGTTCTGATTTTTTAATGAAATGCCAATCAAATGAATTTATTATTCCTTACCAGAATATTTGAGTAATTCTGCATCCAAGAGAGGAGTTTCTCTTAAAATAATACCAACTGCATCCTCAACAGAAATCATCTTATAAGGGGATTGGCGGGCTCTGTACGCCACACAGCTAGCATCTACTTGACCTTAGGTGAAAAAATGATTGAAAAAATACTATTAAAAATCAACAGCTATTAGTAAAACTGAAATTGATTTTTACATTTCTCATTATATATGCACAAAGAAATACACATACACATGTATACATACTACTGTTTTATTACTTAATTAACTAGTCACATGTGAATAGTGTGGTAATAATGTATAAATCTCATTGGTATAAAAAGGAACAAAAAAAACACATTAAAGAGATTTATGGATTTTTTTTTTCTAAAAGTTTTCCAAAACATTTTCTTTTGTCAAGATTTTCTAGGCAATTATTTGGATTTCTTTAAGGTCTTCTTGGTTTAACAATTCAACAAAACTTTTTTCTTTTTCAGAAACAAACAAACCTGGTTTTTTTGTGGAGAATCTGTTATTCTAAACAACAATTACTAAAACAAGAAATAATAATGAATATAATGAATGAATGCATCAAATTAAGTGTTAGATTCATTATTATTAGTCCTGAGATGAATGAAGAAAATCCAAAGATATTATTAATCCTGGTAAAAATAAAATAATTCCAAAGATATTATTAGTCCTGCTAATAAAAATTGAACAAATCCAAAGATATTATATTATATTATATTATATTATTTCCAGTTTTGAATTAATGGCGGTTTATTTAAAGTCAGATGGTAATATCATTAAGCTCTCTGATTGGTCAGTAAAAGGAATATTCCATTATTTAAGTCTTTTCCCAAAGCATGGACGAACATACACTCTACACTTAAGGAAGAAGAAAGAAAAGAGGGGAAAAAACAGTCTCAACAGACCAAAATTAATTCAACATAAAGTATCATAAAACTTACTTTCGTTTGCACAAGGCACATGAGAAGAATCATAATGATGTAAATTTTGGTTCAATGGTTGTGGTTTGTCATGATAAATGCGATAATTATGTGGAGGTGTTGGTTGGTTAACACACAGCTACAATTTAAAAAAAAAAAGAGAAAGCATTTTTAAAAGAAAAACGAAAAAGAAAATAACACCAAAAATAGGAGTCATTTTTTTTGGAAATCTCATTTTTTAATGAATAACTGTAGGAATGAGACAAACCCACTAATCCCTTGATCTAAGCATTTTAATGCTTGGTTAGATAGAAATTTTCTTACCTTAAGCCAGTGGCTTTTAACTAGTATGCCACAAAATATTTCAAAGTGTGCCACAAAAACTTTCTAAGTGTGCCATAAGAATTAAAACAAAATTTTAAAAAATGTGATCTTAGTTGATTGTTTAGACTATGGTGTAACATTGTACCATAAAACTCTATATTTAAAGATCATTTTGAAGTGTTTTCTAAATGTTTTCATGCTGAAATTTTGGTATTTTTTATTGTTTAGTTTGTCATTAGTTTTGATTAGTGATTTGGTCTTAGTATTTATAATTGAATTCATTGAATTTTAAGTCAATTTGTACTATTTAAAGTATTTAGACTACAGTCCTCATCTTTATTGTTACATACTGTTGAATAGTTTTTGGTCTTATAAGCATCGGGTATGATTGTGAGGATTGGACCAATACATTATATATTTCATTTTTCTAAGAGTCAATTTATACCAAAGAAAACGCCTTATGAAACAAGTCATACATTAATGCAGTTGTTTTTGTATTATTTTTAGGAACCTTTATTCAAAATTCTGGGCCTTTTATGGGAAATCTTCAAAAACACTTTATGATTTAATTCAAACATCTAAACTATTTTTCTAATAAATGTTTCATACAAAGTAACAGATTGGGTATTCTTAGTTATTTTCACCTCTTAACACGATTTAGTGAACCACTGATCTGCAGGTAAATATAACTAAGAATATTTAACATAAATCAACTCTTCTACCAGGCCATGGACTTGATCAGTAGAATCAGAACAATCTAATCCTATGGATTAAATAAAAGGATCAGTTCCAAATTCTGAAAGTTGCTAGCAACCCCCCCCCCCGTTAACTTATTTGAACAAATCAATTTAAATGTCAATGTCAAAAAGTCCTAAATGTTATTATTATTTCATATCATTATTAATAACAAATGAGTTTTGTTTTGCACTAAATTCTATTTAGACAGCAATTGATTTAAGAAAATATACAACTGTGGATTTTAACCACAAATAATTACATTGAAACAAAAAGAAAAAAATCCTCACAAATAATTTGTTTCTTACTTTATCTTGAAGGCCGATGTTTGATGGTTTAAAAATAATAGCAGGATTACAACTCAAGTCTTCTTTATTGTTTTCATTCACTTGGTTTTGAAGTTGTTGGTGAGTAGCAGCAATCTCGTTTTGGTCATCATTTAACAAATTAACAGCATGTGGAAGAACACCAGTGACAAAACTTAGACATTCCTAAGAAAATAACAAAAAAAAACCTCTAATTTATTTCTATTCAATGAAAATCACTATTATACATAGTGTAGAAGCATTAAAAAAAACTACTAAAATAAGGACAAAAGTCTGAATAATAAAGTTAATTCCTATAATAAAATTTCAAAGCCTCATCTCAAAAATAAAAACCATAATTGAAAAAGATTCAGTGCAGACTTGATTAGAAGAACAAATAATTGGACTTATAAGACCAACATATCCAACCATCATCACCCTCCGGGGCCCGTGCTGCAACGGATAGAGGCATGGGAGTCTCTACGGTTCCAGGTGAGCATTGTCAGAAGATAGCGGTTTCAATTCCTTCTCAAGTCGGCCAGAGGGATTTACTTGGTCACAAAACGTAGTTTGATAGAAAACAACTATGGAAGGCAGTGATTACTGAGGATTTGGTGACGAGACCCAGTATCCCTATCTGACGTTACAGTTAAAACACCTGAAGACAGCCTGAGGCAGGCTAGGCCAAAACGTAGTGTAGAAACATTAAAAAAAACTACTAAGATGAGGACAAAAGTCCAAATAATAAAGTTAATTCCTAAATTTCGAAGCCTCACCTAAAAAAAAAAACTATAAATGAAAATCACTTTTTTCATTTTTATTATAAACACTATGTATAAACATCTTAACTTGGAAAAAAAGCATTTATAAAAAGTTCTATTGTAGTCAATCTATGACACTATGACATTATTATTTAAGTGAGAAAAAGTTAACAGATGAAATTGATTAAATCTATAAATTGTAGAGTAGACTGTGCTGTCTTCTCGTTGTGGATACCCACGTGCTTTCTGGCACTAGCCGGGTTGTACTTGGAGGGGGTAATAGGCAGTGCTGTTGGTGTGTATTTCCTAGACTGACTCAACAGGCATGGTTGTACCTGTTTTATAGTGGAAATGGGAGGTAACTCCAAGGTACTTCTGGGTATGTACCCAGCGCCTCTACATAAATAAATGATGATATTAATCTGATTGATTCATTGCAAATTGATTCAAATTTCACTTTTTGCATTAGGAAACAAAAAAAGAAATAACCAAAGAGTATCAATAATTTTCTTTATTTTTTTTTCTTACTTGAGAAGCTTTCTTGCTGCCAGGTAAATTTACGATTAACGTTTTTCCACGTATTCCACATGCTAACCTGAAAATAAATTCAATTCATATCAACAAATCTAATTCCATAGAAAATATCTGCAAGATTCATTTACACCACATTTAAAGGGTTTGAAGAAGTATAAAAAGATGTGAGCGATGAGTTTAGGAAAAGAGAGGAAAAAGGCTCAAAACAACAACAGAAAATAAAAAATCTGTAAAGCTCATTTCTGTCTCTTAATGTTTAAACATATATTATTATTTCAAGCAATGCACCAGATGAAGGCCAGAAGAATGAAGAAACAACTCCTTCTCAATTGGGAAGAGTAGAAGTTGAAACCAACCTTTGGTTCAATAAAGAAAGAAATTTCCTAAGTCGAGCCTTCCATAATTCTCCCTGCCCTGAAGAAACGTCTATCAAAGATAGTACTGTTCTATATCTAAGATGTACTGTTAGGGTACATTCTACCAAAATCGAGAGAAATTAAAATTTTTACATTTTTCAAAAAACTCCTACATTATTTTATTTAAAATATTAGAATCAAAATTCATTAACGAAATGCACATAGTGTTGAGTACAGAAAAAATTGGAAGATTTCTTTTTTATTTTGAACCACAGATGCTTTACTTGTTAACAGGGAGTTTATATATTTTTTTTAAATATATTAGGTTGGCAAAAGAGTGATGTCCAATTTAAATGCAGTTAAAAAAGAAAAAAGCTAATAATTCTCAATCCAATTTTCATATTTAATTTAATTAAATCTACTCAGGAAAAAGGAAGTAAATAGTTTCTCAGGGCATATATTTATTTACCCTACCAGAAACAATGAACACTTCCCTGTCTATAGCAAGAATGAGCCAAGCCTGGGAATACATATTTCAGTGTTGCATAGCATGGCACAGATTGTTGGTGGGTCAGGGCTTGATCAACTCTGTTGGCATTGAGTTCGCAATAGCAGTAAGATATTGAAAGACCTGAAACAGCTCAATAATCTAAGCCTTTATATCACTGATGACACCCCAGTACAAATACAAGAGGGTATATTTCAAGCTGGAGAATAATTTACAAAAATCTTAAAAAGTAATCAAAAATGAAATTTATTTTTTCCTTAAAAGAAATATTTCCTTACCTTGAAAGCATAGCCATTGGTGTTATTTCTAAAGACTTTTGGATCATTGTCAAAGAAAGACCAGGCGCTTCTTTTTCAATAACAAGTTTTGTAGCCTGAATCAAATTGTTCATTTATTAATTTGAAATATTTTCCATGAAACAATTTTTAAATCAAAAAGGAAAGAAGAAATAAATTAGTAAAAATCAAAATAAATATTTAAACTAATAAGTTTATTAAATAATGAGTTTTTTATATAAAGTGTCTCAAAATGACTACCACTTCAGTTGCATTTTATAGAATTTAATCATAATTTATAATTAAGGTGTCACAAAAGTGAAAAAAAATTTTCTTAATGAAATAGATAAAAAAAATTCTTGAAAAACAACATTATAATTTCAAGTGTATTTTTGTTTTCAAAATATTAGAAAATAAATATTGGTAATTATAACAGAATTTTATTAATCTATTTGATGCCTCAACGCAGCCTTGAAAATATTTCTAAACTAATTCGTTTATCAATACAATTTTGAGTTAAGAACTATAGTTTTATGGAAAATATTTTCTTTCATTTTTTTTGTTCATATAAATAATTATGATGGACTCAGTAAAAATCTGAAAGTGTTTTGAATTAACTGTTTCAACAAATATAATGTAAAAATCTTGTAAAAAGAGAAATGAAAGGCAACTCACTTCTGGCGTGACATCCCGGGCTGCAAAACCTGTTCCCCCAGTCGTGAGAATTAAATCAAGTCGCAAATTGTCACACCAATCCTTGAGAATGTCCTGCAAATATAAAAATATTATTAATGAAATTCAATAAGAAAATCATACATTATTTTTTTCTGTTTTCCTAAATTGCCAAGTTTGTCTTGAAAAATCAAAGAAAAAAATTGTAAATGATGAGAATGAGAATATGAATGAGAATGAAAATTAGAATGAGAATATGAATGAGAATGAGAATTAGAATGAGAATATGAATGAGAATGAAAATTACAATGAGAATGAGAATGGGAATAAAAATGTAAATGAGAATATGAAAATAAGAATAATAATGTAAATAAGAATGATAATGACAATGAGAATAAGAATAGAATGAGAATGATTCACATGGTTATTTATGATAAACAAGAGACAGATTTATTTGATAAAATAATTGGATTATATGATCATCATTCGATTTTCATTTTGGCGAGCATCAAAGCTTTCACGCTGTTAAAAGCCAAATATCTTCTCTGGACTCAGAGGGACAATAAGTCCAATAAAGAAATTCAGAATATTCTGGTCAGACTATACGGTGCTGCCTGTATTGCTTTTTATCCTTACTATAATGTCTCAAATTGTTACATCAGCCACAAGTAGAACTTCAACTCTGGCAACACCTAGTGAGGCTTACAGGAGATTATTATTATAGAAATTCATTTAATAAGATGTTTCACAAAAATGAATGCACTTGATTCATACAATAATTCTAATAATTATCCATCATAACCAGCAGCTAAAGGTGGATATGCTATTAAGTAAAAATTAACAATCCAGAATTGTTGAAAGTAAGTAAAATAACCTGTGTATATGTTCCCTAATTCAATTACCTCCCTTGTTCTCTAATCCCATCACCCCTTTTCTACTCCGTTTCTTTTCCTCAATAAACCTACTTCTCTATACCCGTCCACACGCGTGTTCGTGTTCCTCCT